>LQNS02278075.1:5705507-5767901 GCA_001587735.2 Parhyale hawaiensis
TTTCTTCAAAGTTCATAAGTTTACCAACGGGGCATTCCAACCCTAGTACCGCGGGAGAGCGGAACTCGGTTCATCTGCCCTCGGATTGATGATTAGTCGCTGGCCCGGTATCGCGTGTTTGTGTCGCGGGATATGCTTTACGAGCTTAGGACGGTAAGGAATGTCAGCCCATTGAGGTGGCCATGGTTACTAGGAAACGTTCAATCGAAGTGCTGGTACATGATGGGTGGACCCAGCTCTTGATTCAAAGCTAATGATATTCGAACTAAACGCAGAGATCGAGCCAAGAGGGAGTTCCATGTCTGAGGGAAACTATCTGTATAGGCAAAATCTATGTAGGCAAGCTAAGCTAGAGGGGAAACCATTTCTTGTCGTATGACTGAGGGCGGTGCGAATCGGAGTGCCGATGCGATTTCTGGTCCCGGTTTTGCTTCGCTAACTTCTGCTATTGTAGAGTTAAGTTTGCGACGTTGGCATCATCCACCATGACCATTTGCTACTTGTACACAAATTTAATATAAATTGTTCCTCCATTGTTTCTACGCCTGTCACTGTGATTCCGAAGTACAGAAGCTGGGAAATCAGTATTGAGTGATCAATGAAGCCTTGTTCCATAAATTTATGAAACGCCACTCGAATAAAGTTCACTCGTCCTGAGAGAAGAAGAAACGTCTAAAATACAAAATCGACATGACAGTTACCATATTCTCTGCTCTTGTTTCACCTTCCACTCTTACTAAACTTAGTAGACGCATAACAATTTTGTTATTGGCCTACTGTAAGTTTAGTTCTATTTAGCTGTACTGCTTCGATACTATAACGTAACATAGTAGCGCTGCGGCTTCAGTGTTCAATTTATCGTACGTCTACTCGCCTGAAATCAATGGAAGTGGAGAATTCTACAGCCCTGCAAGTACAGCGTGTGAGTGGTAAGGCACTCAAACCACTTGTTCAATTCGCGTTAATCGCAGTTCAATGGAAGCCTGAGCCTTCTCGGCGACTCATGCCCGTCTCTTTCTTACCGATGTCAACGAACTTGCGCAGCAGCAGCAGCGGCGTCGGTGGTGTTGCTGGTGGCCGCTAACGAAATGCTCACGAGTTGGTGCGATATTTTCTCTGTGTATATGCGCCCTGACCTTTGCTATGTGGGCTTGTTTGTCCATCGCTTATGTTGATCGGTGTGTCCTATAGCTCGCAACCTGAGAACACGTCGAGGTGTTTGCGTGTATGCGTAGTAGAAAGGCGTGCGGTGTTCGGTATGAGGCCCAATATTCATACAAGGTATTCACTGCTGCATTCTCATGGTTAACATTGCTGATATTTATGAGTCCAGAGAGGTCACTATCGATCTGTATCAGGGCCAGTATAATCATACACTTAAAAGACGATACGTAGATATTTCCCCCTTTTCCAGGTAAATATAAATTACTCTTTATGCGTGCTATACTCTGTTTTATTACGATCATATGGCCATCATTACCTTTATGCATGTAGGTACTGTGCAGACACATGCTGATACGTACTGTATGTAGTATAACTATACGCAGTGCTGTGTCAGGCTCGCACACTATAGGTTAGATTGCTATATTACGTACTAATGGACGATATATAATATTTATGCATGCAGTATGTGCTCAACGTACACCAAATAGCGCCACATGCACCGTGTGAGGCCAAAGTTACTTCATGCATTTCTTACCTAAATCTTTCATGTCGCTCATGACGGAGCTTCAGTTTTCTAAAATAGCTGCAATTTTTTCTATTCATTTTTTTTTTCTTTTGCGATGTCTTTGCTTGCCAAAATTTGGAAGAGATTGTCCAAACAGAGTCTAAGTTTGGACAGCTACCGTCGGCTTCGGTCTGTTTTTGTAGTTTACGAGGCAAATGAAAGCGTATTAAGGAAGTCCCTCGCAAGCACAGGAAGTCTGTGCCAAGTGCGTTGTTTTCTTGGCACCTCGACCATGTCAAAACCAAATCCCTCACCCCCGCCTGTGCTCTCGGGCCTATGAGAAATGACTGTTTGTTGCGCTTGGCGCAGCCTAATGCTTCTTGGCGGCTCGACGATAGCGATGTTGGGCTAAATGTGGACCTTATGACATCCATTTGGCTGTGTCCTTTTTATTTAGTCTTCTGCTAAATGCATGGTAGCCGCTGCAGAGCAGACGCACTCTCTGGTCGTAAAAAATATGGATTGTGTTGCACGCCCTGCATATACTTAGCAGCACTGCTGGGGTCGGTCATGTTGCTTCACTGCGGCATGTTAGCATATTCATTGTTATTAGCTTTCTACGATTTTGTATACGTGTTATGCTTTCAGTGGAAATGTTTCATTGAGTTCAATGAAGCTCTGTTTCTGGCTTTGCCACAAATTCATACTTTTTATCTTTAACAAAATATTAAATTGTGTTAGAGTGTCGTACACTGTGCTACCTATCAATGGATGGCTTACCGCATTATAAGCGAATAACTCGATTGCGTGTATAGGAGTTGCATCATAATATTTTCGCAAACTCTGTTTCCTTTAAGTAGCAGTAGGTATAATGCCATTGTTGACAGCCGAAACTTCTTTTGGAAGTTCGTACTGTACTATTACGTGTAGTTGTTTGCTTTTCAACTTGAGACGCTCTGAGAATGAAATTATGAAGCTGTTGTCGAAGATATTCTGTGATCCAATCAAGATATCAGCTTCGTATCCTCTCAACCTTATACCTACGAGTATGATGTCGTTCCGGCACATGGTACGTGTACTCTGGGGATAATCTGTGCTCCAATTTAATGAGATTGTAAATTGCCGTATCATTACATCGTAAAATGTTTGTATACAACAAGGGGCGCGTGTCGGTGCCGTTGCCGTCTTCGCGCTGAAATGTTACTAGAAATAAGGCGAGCGACGCTGATCGTCTTCTAGTCTCTTGATACAGCTAATGCCAGACTACGGGATCAGTTAAGCAGTGTCTGCACTGGCATTGCTGTTCATAAACTACCTCTTTGTGGGCACCGATCGAGGCTATAGCGCTGCTGACGCCATGCTTCGTAGTTTTGCCTACGAGTTCCTTTCTAGCAGTTTTCAACTCCAATCTTCTCCTAAGTTTGTTTTGCCATAGAGTTTCCCGTTGAACGTTTGCCAAAAGTTTTTTTTAATAGTTCACCTGTTGCGGGGCTGCACCTTTATTGTAGATACTATATTTAATTACAAAAAGTTGTAGACAATGTTGTGCTGCTGTGGGCAAAATGAGAAGCATTCCTTTAGGAATAAAGTCTGAGATCGGACTCTTCAGTCTGGTGCGCATTACTTGCTTCTATATTCTAAGGGCATATTTGATGGGGCCCTAAAATTAAGCTTCTAATGTTTCACTTCTCCGAAACCTCAGACAGGTGCCCTGGTTTCGACCTGCTGATGGCGAGAGTCAGCAGGTGTTGACCTGGAGAGGGCCGAGAACTCAGCCTTACTCTGCAAACTGGGGTTTTCAGTCTGCTCAACATTATCGGGTTGCTGCTAATACCTGCGAGGCGATGCACAGTGACGAAGCTAAAGTTCCTGTCTTCAGTTCCGGAGAAGTTAAGTTAAATAAGCTGGGCTTAAATCGATTTTAACGACTCAATCGAGTGCGTTCGTACTTGGTTTTTATTAGCCAAGTCATCTTTAAGCTGAAAATATGTTTTCGTGGAGATCGGCATCACGAGGAATATCAGGAAGAAGATGTCTACCGAACAGAGGAATTTTAAAGACAGAGGTGCGTGGCATATATAGCAGCGTACTGAGCAATATGGTTACATAATGCAATTAAAACTTGATGGTAAGAACTACAATTGTTTGTTTGCTGTATGCGTGGTGACGCGCGAAAGAAATTATCCGCAGCTTCTGTCACCCCAACCTGGAACTGCTTACACAAAGAGAAGTTCGGCGAATATGCAGTGGCGCCTTTCCCGAGTTTTTTTAACTTTCCTCATTAAATCCATAAGATATATTGATGGCCCGGTCGTACCAATAACATCAATGGGTTGCACAACCAGCATATCAAGAGTCTTACCTATAATTCCATCGGGCCAAAAGACCGGCATTATCAAAAGTAGCGTTGCCGACCGCTGGGCCTGAGCTTACCTTTAATATCATCGGGCCGCACCACCAACGCTATCAAGAGGCGTACAAATCAAGAGTGCGAGCGAGACCTGAGGTGTTGGGTGTGACCCACTTGGCACACGAGGCGGTGTGCCATATATGCACGCCGTGCCATGCTATACAAAGACCAATCGAGTGGCTATAAAAGAGACTCTTGCGCTATTGGAACGAATGTGCTGTCGATAGTCACGGTCTGAAGAAAAATCGTAACTTCTTTTTAAAATCTTAAATGAAAGTCGAACGGATCTTTTGCTCATTTATTTATTTTTATTTTTTTCGTTTCATCAAGTTTTCCACCCGTTGAAAGTCGTACCTGTAAAGAAACATCTATAGATGAGTTTTTATTGATATATGTACTTATGTTTACTGTTTGTCATTGTTATATATTTGCAAATGTATTTTGTGCTAAAAACCTGGTAAATGTTCCGTAATATATGTGTAGAGTTGCTCTTTGAAAAAGCTAACAAAGAATTTTACGAGTCTATAGAAATTTTACTGCAAGTTTGCATGATCAAACTTGACGCGATTTATTGTTCGCTTGGTTCTTGCACTACATTTTCCCATTCTGATTTCTGAGCTCAATTTTTACGTGCCATGTTGATTTTAGCTAGCACATCTCTTCAGTAATATCAGTCTCTCAATCTTTGCATTGTACTCCGAAGCCTTTCAACTGCGGATAGGCTGTGCGTCATAATTATAATTATTAAACATTTATTTCTCCACAGGCGCGGGAGGTGTTCTTAGATTATTTTAGTACAGCTTACATTAAAAATTTCGTGTACATTCATTTCTTGACAATATTACAGCTATGAATTTACAACCTAATCAACAAGGCTCAGTACCATCACATACCAAGCTACGTAATTAACTGAACTGGCACCGCAATAGTATCATCTAACGATCGCCCTCGCACAAGGACCAAAATAATATGTAATTATTTTTCTGCTAATATTACAGCTTATTCCATTAAAGTAAGGTAAATGGGAAATGCAGTCTTAAAGTACGCTATACATAGTGCAACAATGTGGAAAATGTGACATGATAGACAGCCCCCTTGTTGCTGTATACGTAGATTATCTCAAAACTTTACTTAACAGGACTGCTGCAATATTTTTTCCGGGTGAGTCACGTGATGCCATCTCACGACTTGCATGCCACGCCTTGACACCCTCATTCTTTACCCCATAGCTACTCACCCATAGCGCTATTGTTGCAGTGGCTTGCGTGTGATCTCAGGCGAATAAAATTAGCGCAAAGCCCCGCACTGTGCTGTGTAATGGTGTTGTGAATTCTTGAATACGGCGGCCTGAGCGTTTCCTATGGACTGCTTAATGGTTTCTTATTCTTAAATGGAGCCTATGATGTTCTGAGTAAATGAGCGGATGGCTGCACTCATCCAATGAGGTGCTTAATGTAGAGGTTAATCGCTGCCAGACCCTGGTATTTCTGTCGTATTCCGTGTTAATTGATGATGATAATAATACACTGTAAAATAATTTTACGTGAAATGACAGCAAGTGTCCGGCAGCCCATTCGCCGGACACTTTCCAACTTTCTGTTTAATAGTACCAGGAAGTATTTAGAGGTTCTGTCAATAAACGGACTCTTTTCTGTAACAGAAACAACAAAAATACTTCCCAGTAAAATACAGATTCTGAAATTTCATTCCGTTGTTTGTGGTTCTTTTGAAAAGGAAGGTGTCCGGGCCGGATTCTAACCCACGCTCTTTTTACTGTGAAGGCAGCGCCCTGGCCAATCGAGCTATCAAAGCTCTGCCTACACAGTGGTCAAAAGACTGTCATGTGTATCCAGCACACAATTTTTTGGCAAAGTTATGAACGGATCATCACGAAAATTGCAGAAGCAGTCAATAACTATTGAAAGGCACGAACGACTAGAGTTTGGTGTTGATACAAAGAAAATCATAGTTTCAGAACCAATTTGAATTTTTCGTTACCGTTGCCTTGCTTTGCGGAGGTATGCGCACTCGGAGTGCTCTCTAGAGTTGACTATAGTTGGTATTGTAAACTCTCTAGCAGTTAATGGCTCGGGAAGTTCAAGCAAATTAGATAAACACGCTAACATAGAACTTCTAGACCTGGAATTTGACGGACACGAGAAAACTTTCCGATGACATGCCTATCAACAGACACTTCCCGGTGATACTACAGAAACAATGCATTAATCGCCGTAATTAAACGAAACGTAATATTACTGCTGTGAACAATGTTAAGTACAGGCTCTTCCAGCGAAACGACGGACACTTTAGTTGTATTTACAAAACGGAAAAACTACAGGAATTTTTCTAATTTCTACCCGTTGAAACGCTGAATTTTTTTAGAGTGTAGAGTTTGGTCGGTCGAGAGGGAGGGGGGACGCAGCTGTCTGGAGCCTTCCGTGTATGATACAATAGATCAAACAGTTTTTTGTCAATTGCAGCTTTACACTCCTCTCAGTCCGTAAGGGAGTTTATCCGCATCACGAACGAGTGCATGCATGTATATTTGCTCCCTAGTTGCGGTGTACTGTGAAAGCTACATTACCTATCATCACTATTGAGACTCTATGCTTAACAGCTCACAACTTTACTGCAGTGCCGCTCATTAGAGTTTGAAGTCTGAAGTCAAGCCCTTCAATGGTTTTGAAACTAACTAGACATACTTCAGTTGAAGCATGCTCGCGATGTTTCATGCAGCCGAGAGAATCAATTTAAATACACTTACATTATATGTATGCCACACCAGTTAAACCATGATCATTTGCAAGTGTATTTTTAGTTTTCTTCGGTGTATACGTTTTTAGAAGAACAGAATTGCTGCGAATGCTGAAAATTTGTACGAGTATCATTTCCTAAAAATCAATTTTTTTCCTTTCTGGAAATGCTTTGATCTGTATGCCCTTAAAGGGAAATAACATGTGGATCCCGTTCAGCGAACGAAATTAAAAGGAATCTTTGTAGAACTCTTATTTTTTTTACTCGCTGCTCTCTATTACTTTCATGTGCGCTTTGTACTGAGACTACGCAGAAAAGCAGTAGATAGCTGCCAGTACTTTTGTTCTATTTGTTCTTTACGTAGCACACATATCCTATCCTGTTGCTATGTATAGTGAGCGAATGATTCGTGTCTCTCCTTAGGAAACCTAGCGAGCGTGTCAGTGTTTAGACAAATGATGTGCCTCGGTGCCATTTTAGCGGAAATGCCGTCAACAGCGCTGTCAGCGTCCCCGCTGAGGTTTCCCTTCAATCATCTACAGGAAATGCCCTCTGTGCGGCCCACTGACGGAGCTGTGCGAGGGAAACTGTAACACCTTAGGTTATTTCCTCGGCGTTCTTGTAGAAGGAAAATGGGGACTTGTTTTAAACTTCGTCCCTTTGTTGACCTTAAAAGTTTCCTTCAATGATAATTATACAAAGCATGTTGGTATATTGAAATATATATATCATGCAGTAGGGTTATTCTGTACCCTCATATTTGTTCTAAGCGTTCCTTTTATCCGATGGGTCATATTTCATCATCAAGTTTTGTGCATTATTTTACTGACTTTCAGTTGCTCAAAATCTGGCAAAAATTCTTTGCGTATATTCATTTATGTTACAGAATACCGCAGAGCTTTAGCGTTTCTGTTCACAGCCATGCGTCTGTGTCCGCAACTATCTCCAATCCCCCCTTACTCTCACAATTGATTCAGACCAAATTTTCGTCCGAAATTCCTGTTGGAAAATCATTATTTCGCGGCATTCCGATGTGTGCCGCTATCGGAGATCATCGCTGGATAACAGCCGCTATGCCTCTCGACTTGCCAGCAAATGTGCCCTGGATTGGCTAATGGAATTCTTTTGGCATGCTGGAGCTGTCGAGATCTTGTGTATTGTCCGGTTCGACTATTACGCTCATGTTGTTGAAATTTTACCTATTGAGCTAACTACGGAACCGCTGTATTTATCTATATTTGGGTTTTACAAGTGTGACTGAATTGAAGTGAAACATTCGTATTTGCTGCAGTTTACCCAGAACCATTAAGCCGTTGCAAGATTGTTTTTTATTTTTGTCGTGTTTGGATTATGGCACATTTATGATTGTTTGTAGCATCCATATTAGGGTGTTACACATGTGGTACTCAGGTTTACCCATAGCTAGAGCTAACCAATTTTTAATTACTGTGCTGGAGATCTGAAGCGAGTTTTTGAGGGCATTGTGCGTGTTGAAGAATTTAATTCCTGATGCTGCTTGAGGTTACCTATATGAGGTATCGTTTATCTGCCTGCGTAGGTACATTTACTCTGAAAATTTGGCTTTTATCTAGTTTTGACTACTAATCTGATATTGCTAACAATATTGCCATCCTTGGATACGAGTAACTGAAGCTCTTTAGCTACAGTGTGCGAACATAGGATCATGCTGCTAAGATATTTACCCTTACATCAGCCAACGTCACCTTTTCTTTACGTTCCAAACAATTCTGTTCTTACGAGACGCCAAATTTTGGTTCGTCGCCTTAGAGTTAGTTCTACCTATAAGAACCTAATATACATTGCAATGCCTTTTTTTAGTAGTATGGGACATAGGCAATATTGTTTAAAGCTTCTTCTATGAAGGACTTTAGGCGTTATGGTGTTCACTGCTTGTATGCTCATACCTGTTATCATCGTAGTATCGGGAGCCTACGCAGCTTCCGACCACAGGGAAAGTTCGCCTCTCTCTGTACAGCGCATTAGCATAAACGTCTGCAGATAAGCCCTCGCACTTTACTGCCGCACTATTGGTCATTATTGTCTCGGTGCTGGAATCTGTTATTAGGCTGCCGTGTTGGAAATTACCTGCTTTATGGCACTTTACCCACAGCGATTTGGCGTTTCGCAGGTATTAATTTCTGTTAGTTTTATCTAGCCTATCGATGGTGCTTTGATTGGAAAAAAATATTGGCGACTGCAAAATATTGCTACCGCAGCCATAGTGCCAGCTGTTCACGATCGAAAGTTTCGTCCCTCGTGGATATCAAATTGTTTCACCTTAGGTGCTGTAAAAGAATGTTCTTGCTGTTGATACTTGCAGCTGTTTACCTCCTCATTGCAATTCTTCTTTCATCGTCGGTGCAAAATTCTTCACTATACTAACTATTACAATATTGCCACCGCAGCTGTTGTGTTCACTACTGAAATTCTTCCCTCGGAACCCGTAGTATTCTTTACATATGTGCAGTACCCAAACCTTTTGTGTTTTTCATGAAAACATATTTTATGTTTAATTATGCTCAGTTTTGACTCTGATACCAGTACCGTACTTCTTACATGCTGCGTGCCTAGCTGTTGCTGTAGAAGGTACCGTATTTGCATCTACGTTATCAGATATGTATATTATTGTCAATGTGCAGCTGCAAGCTGGGATGCATTAACCTAAATTTAATAGTTTCCCTCTTGAGTATAGCAATATAGTCATATATTTCACTGGACACCACGTGATATATTATGGTGTGGATGACGGTAACGAAATGACCAAATCTGTAAGTCGAGAACTCGGGGCATCTTCACGAAGCTCTGCTCGCTACGTTCCTTTAACTTTACAAAGTGGTTGAGACCACTACGAATGAAGTCCAGTTGTCGGTATGCATGCCGCCCGGCGAATGCAGAGGCACTGTTACTGCAGTCACTGAAGTGTGTGACCAGCGGGAGAACCGACCGCGTGGTTATTCTATTCTGCACTCCGCACTTGTTTTGAATAGGAAAAGTGCAATTGACTTGCACTGCAAATTTAGCACCTATATCGTTTGTTCAAAAATAATTACCTTCATGTAAACACATTTCGTGCACGAACTCATAACTTCCGTGTCGTGTACGTAGCAGTGCGTGAAGAGGCACGTGTGTGCTGTGTGCCACGTGCTCGTGCACGTGGCCAGCTCTGCGATACCGATGCCCTCGACTCCGACGGCACGTCAACCCTCGCACAGCTGTGCCTAGAGGAAGAATTTCCCCTCATATAAAATTCTTCGTATTTTACACGTAGAATACCATGCATGTGCCCTGTGCAATCTTTGAATAATTAAAAAACGTAATTAGTCAATCCTACTCCTAGTGAAAAATGATTCGAAAGTTTCTTCCACTGCCAATGCAGATTTTGGGTTTAAGCGATGTTGAAGTTGAAAGCTCATTGCTGGTGCACATGGTCTGACCTTTCCTCTTACAGTACTTATAAATCAAGTCTGTACTTTCAGTTTGTGGCTACACGATTTGTTTTGCGTGTTAGTTTAGTACAGAGAGCTATCAAGATGGTCCGTCCTGCGTGATTTCTCTCGTTGCGCTTTCAACCACGTCTTACTTCCTACATGTGCTGTGGTACTACAGGGCCGCCCCAGAAGTTAGAACCGTTAATAAACATCAGGGAAGGCCAATAATTCTGTTAAAGGGGCTCCATAACTGCTGTATTAAAACGTTAGGAATTTAAGCCTGACCTCTCTGAAACCCACAACCTGCAACATAGCACAATGTCACGCGACTAGAGCTTGAGAGGCACTCTGCACCAAACGGATTCTCCTCGCTGGGCCTGGTAAGACCAAGACTGGCACACCCGCCGCACTATCGGCAGTACGTGCAGCCCTCGCTACTCCCTTCATTTACAATAAGATGTAGCTATATATATATATATACATATATTTTTCGTCGTCTAGCTACAGTCGTGTCACTTTTTACGAATATAAATAGAGCCCTATAGATGCTTTGACGGTAGTTGGGATATCCGCTGATGATAACTAATCAAATTTATAGGACTGTCTTAAGCTAGAAAGAAGACCATATGCTATATGTCTTTCAGCTGCGGTGGTAGCAGTACAGCTAAATAATTACTTAACCCTAAATCGATGGACCACAATCGCTTGTCGTCTCGTAGGACCAGCATTATTTGAAATGTAGGAAAAAGTCGACACTCGACGGCATGGGGCTAATGTATATATTGCAGGTGCTGTGGTAACAGTGCATCAGACCTAAGCTACACGTGTAGCTACGTTCTCTATTTTTGTATTGCGATTGCCTACGAATCAATCAATAACTGTGAAATTACGCAGGACCATAACAACTTGAATACCTACTGGATACAGTGGTAATACAACATAACAATTACTTGATAAAAAATAATCATTTTTGATACAGTGTTGACACCAAACGGGAACATAACAATAATTTAATGCATTTGAGGTGCAGTGGTAAGTGGTAACACTGTATAGGAACATAACAATAACTTGAATGCATTTTAGGTGCGGAGGTATACATCTAAAATGAAAAAGTACTGAGCTGTGCTGCAGTCTCCTTTTTTCTCCACTTATATATCATATATAGGAAGATAACAATAACTTAATGCATTTCAGGTGGGGTAGAAGCACCGGGTATATAATAATAGCTTACGCCCTGCATGGTCAGGCTGTAACAGAAGCGCCCCTGAGGCGACACCGAAGTGTTTACTCTCTCATGCCTTACGGAGAGATGAAGGAGGTGCTACGTTACCTGCAGTGACAGGGTAACTGCTGGTAATTCCAATTGATGTTCTGTACCCAAATTTATTTTGGTAGCCACGTTCTGGACGCAAGAAGTCTCATCCTCGCTAATTATAGCCATTGTTTATTACTTTAAGTTACGGCGGCAGGGTAAGTGTCAGACGCAAGTGCTGATGTTGGTGTTACGCGTCGCGTTCTACATAAATATTACTTTATGTGGTGATGCAGCGCTAATTGTGCAGGTGGAGATGAGTTTCAGCTTGTCTTTAACATGTATTTATTGGTCGATCGTTAGTGCTCTTGGATCGTGCTATAATTTCATTTTGTCGTGTTATATTCGATTAAAAGCCCTCCTCATAATTTTCTTGTGTTGCAGAATATAGTTTTGATTAGCTCATTATCTTCAGCCTGTATGTGTGGGTAAAATACCTAATATCGCACCTTCTTCATTCTTTGCATTATTTGTCCTTCATTTTATTTTCGATTAATTTCCCACTATTTTTATCTACATTTTTCCTGCAACACTGCAGCTATGACTACTATTTGTCTGAAAATAATTTGATTAAGAAGTTATTGCTCGTCACCTTGCTAAGTTTCCGTCGCATGCGGCATCGCTGCCTGCTTTGCTTTATTAAAGATCTTTCGCCTCACAAGCGCGTTTGAATCGCTAGCAAAATTAGAGCTTTTACTCCCTAATATGACACTTGTGTCTCCAAGAACTTGCTGATGATGTGAACCTGGTGTAAAATTTGCCAAGTTCCAGTAGCATTAGCTCTCTATCTGCTTTCTTATCTTAATGGATCGCAGCGGCAAAGTTTGTTGCAACTCCTGAACTTTCTAAGACACCTGAGATTAATAGGCGGCCAATCACGCGGACATTGTCGGTGCCGATATTTGGAGAGGACTACACGTTTTTACGCCGCATTCTGGTGTAATTTGAAATCGTTATGTGGTTGATTCTGGTGTGAAGAGAAAACGCGGATCTCATTGGGCGGATTGGACACCTGTACGCTGATACGCAGCTGATGCGTTATCGCGCTTGGAACGCCGCCCTTCAGGGGTGGAATCTTTACGCTTGTATTGCCAGCATTTTTATTGGTCGTTGTAAACTTAATATACCGGGTTGCCCAAAATGAGCGCTCGATGTAATAGTTTATATTTTGTTACATTGTTACCTCGCGCAAAAATTTACATTTATCTATTGCGATGTCGATCGAATGAAGGCAGTTTGAATTCGTGAAGCAGAGAACAGTGGTCGAAAAATAACTTTAGTAAGTAAATTTTAAAAGATGTTCTATATTACATTAATTAGCATATTGTGTATGGTTACTTTCGGCTCCTGTTATCTTTGCTGCAGTGATTTATTTTATTCGCATGCTTTTTCAGCTCACTTTTCGTTACGCATATATGATAAAATTTACTTTGTTCTGTAGCACGTGACACCTTACTGATCCCTACCCAGGTCACTGCAAAATACCTCATTACTGTTAAATTGCTTACAAGAGGAGACGTAAGCAACTGGCATTATTTTGCTGTAGATTAACGGATCTTCTCCTATGCTACTGCTCTACGGTTATATTTTTATCTTTGTTGAATAAGTGGTTCATTCTTCCTGACGCTTCTTGCGCTTGTCCGTTGTTCCTTGCAAGTACCTAAATTTTACTTTTCCTTGCACTAGCTAACGAAAGAAAAGTTTTCCACTTCCAATATGATGCCAGAACTTTTTCAGTGCTCTTCTCAGAAATACTTACAATATCCAGCGCAAGAAAGATGGGATGAGAGGCAGTGTATGTGGTGTCATCGCTGCCCCGGGCGTCGATCAGCATCTCCCCCGAAATGTCATGGCTCTCGAAATAGAAACCGTTGCGATTTTGGCCGTTAGCACTTCGAGCCTTTGCTTTCTTTACTGTAATGGAAGCGGCCGGAGAGCTCGGGGCGAGCGCGCGCTCTTTGCTTCCTTCATTCGGGCGACTTTTGTCGTCTCATTGCCGGTTTCAATCTTGATACGGACGATTATTATTTGATGGCCAGAGGCCGCGGCAACGACTAAAGACGCTCTGGTTGACAAATTAGTGGTGTTTGCACTGTGAAAACTACGGGTTATGAGGCGTGTGATCGAAACCTGCGACTTGCTCATGACTTACAATTATGGACGTTCGCCGCACTTGCTCTGCGTCCATACCTGTAGCCAGTCCCGTGCTTTGCCTTCTTACTGCATGTACCTACAGTTGTTCGAATCATGTTCTAATCGTTTCCTACGAATAGGCATTGAATAGTTAAGAATTGCATTTCTGGTGTTGGAAAAGTGTATGCCACTTTAATTATGTATGCTTATCGGTTTACAGTGTTTGTTTACATTCGCTTTGCTTATAGATAGCTATATTTCTATGAAATTCTTCAAATATTCTGGAGTACAGTGTTCATGCAAGTAGTGTACGGCTTACTATGTAACGTCTTCTTCTGTTGTGCATCGGAGCAATTCTTGTAATACCATAGATTTGACAGAAATATGAATGTAATTATCAAGCATGTTCTGGCTATTGCTTACCTTACATCTTTTAGTTGGTGTTCATCCTAGTTATTATTCTTTCTTTCGTTCTTTCATTTGGACAAAAGCAACCTAACTGGAATTTTGGCTGTTGAATACGATGTTCTCACCGCACCTCAGCCCTCCAGTTTGGAGCCTGCACGCCCTGCGATGGTCAGCGAGTGTTGCCAGTATTAGGGGTTAAGTGTCTCCTCCAGGAGTCTGCGGCTCCAAAGAATTCGCAAGAAATAGATGCGATCTTTCTGCTAATTTATTGCTGCCGGAGAATTTCTTTTGGACTTAGAGCTTTTGGAGTGATTTATTATGTGTTATTTGATACAAAAACCAGGCGTGTGAGGTTTGGATTCTTGATCTAAAGGCAGTTAGTACTGCTGAAACACGACTCTCTAACGCTGATGAGAAGTAACTGTATGTCTAATAATTTAGCATTCCAAATAGATTTCTACCCATTTCGCTATTGAATTATTCTTTATTCACATTCACCTTAAAATTATCTCTGTCTTGGAAAGCCATTGTAGTGAAATGGAAATGTTCTTTACACTCCTATACTAACGATTCTTGCATCAGCACTCTATTTAGATGATCCCAATCACTTACCAGGATGATATCATTGCGACCAATCACAAAGCTGGAAACTGTATTGATCCCGAAAATTATAGAAACTCTTTCAACCGCCACGCTGTAAATACATACGTTTGAAAAGGTGTTGCGTAAACACCTATACATCTCCGACATAGTTCTTAGAAACATTTCGGCATTTCTTGTGTCTTATGAGAGTCCCACGTTTACAATTAGCCTACTATACAATAAGCCTGTATTCAGTGTGTCAGTGTTCTTATTTAAACGAGAATAAAATTTCTTTCTAAATTCTCTTTTTACTTTAAATTTCACTTTTCATATAATATAACCCAACTCCAAATTATTTAATGCTACTGTATTTCAAATTTTTCTACTGAAGCTTTGTTATTATTCTTTAAATGTGAAGGGGTGGGTGTAGAACATTCTTTGGATGTATGGCGACCTGCTGTCCTGAACATATGCTGCCACTCCATGTTTGTCTAACCCTTAACGATCATTTTTCTGGAAAGTTCTCGACTGCCTCGATGACTTTTGAAAGAGAGCAGCCTCGTGCCGCCGAAAGTTTATTATATACGTCCGCTGCTCTGATATTCCGGACACGGCGATGCTATTGGACGCGACAGCGCCTCATCAGCAACGTCTTCTTAGCATCCTAAAAAATTACTTGCTCGCTATAAAAAAATTCACTTGAGAGCGCCACCATGCATGACTTGCGGCTGCTGCTGCTGCTCTGCTCCTGCCGCCCCTCCATGTACTCGCATTATCTACGCCACATTTTCTTTGCGTTCGGTGCCATGGTTTGTTTGGGTACACCTTGGCAGCCAGGTGCTCGAGTGGCTCTCCCACTTGAGGACTGCGTCCAAAATAAGAGTTTCATGCAGCATGCTGTTTTGAATATATACGCCGGCAGAAGCGGTTTACGCTTCGTGGTGACGGAGTGACGAGATGGCTCTGTGCAATTTACGGAGTGCGCGTCTGCGGATGAATGTATGTAGATTACTATTATTAAGTATTCTTCGTATTAAGCTTTCCATGCGGGCGTGGTTTTTCAAACGTTTCGCCAAGTTATGTATGGGACTGAATAACGTACAGTTCCTTGAAAAAATGCCGATATCTCTGCTCTGATTCTATCATTTATTTTTATTGACCTTAGTAAACTGATGATCGAATAGGTCTTACCCTCCGGCTGTGTTGTTACATTCAACAGGGAAAATGTAAAACTTTAGCTATTATGTCACTACCTGCAGCTGTGCAGGTACAATCCTCGTCACTGTACGAAGCGTTTGAGCATCCCGCTCCTCGGCCCACAGCGTTCAGTTCGGTATCTGCTCGTGGTGAATATGACAAGTGTGTGTGTCCTCATCTTCTTACCTTTTCTTTGCAATTTATTTCCTGGTATTGCAATTGCAGTAGTTTTGCTTGATTTGAAACATCACTGAAACTAGGATGTGGAATTGAGGTATTCATGCTCATTTTTATTTACCTATGACTTGCGGCTTAGCTTTATAAAGTGCATTGTTTTAGTTACTCCCAAAATTCGGTGAGGATATGCTTGATGTAGCTGATGTATCCTTTTCTTTAATGGCTGATGTGTGTTACGAATACATATTGAATACGCTTAACTATTACATATATTATGCATTGAAATTTTTCTTGAGACTGCACATCTGCTGCTACGAGGTTATATGTTCCAAAATTTGTCAGTCCTCGTCTAGCGAAGGATTCCCACCACCTGAGAGCGAACAGCAACAGCGAGCGTGCAGCAGCAGCACCACCGCCGGCCGACCTATTCGATCGCTAAAGAGACAAGCAAGGTGGAGGCCATAATGATGTATGAGTTTATCTGAGATCAGCTCCCTAATTTGCTATGTTACCTTTTCTTTGACACGCTGCTCTATTTAAGGAGTGACATTCATTAGGCTGCTTCGTGGCTGAGAGCTTAGAGCTCACATTCTTGGATGTTAACCGATGCTGGTCTGCACCGGTGTCCCATATCTAGCAACTGTTTTGGATATCTTGTGGTTAGGGCGCTCTGTAAATCTCTTCATTTCTGTGAACATGCTATTGTATGCAGACTTAAATTTAAATGATAACTTCAGAAACAGTTGTTTCAATCGATGATGTTAATTGTTTCATCTCTGTAGCTTCTCATCCGGGGCAAAAATGCAGTAATAACTACTGACGCACACAAACTGCTATTACTGACGTGCAGTTGCTGACACTATCACCTCTATAGTTTGTGCTATTGACTCCAATTCTGTAACATTATTATTTACCGTAAAGTGCGTGCGCCTGATTCTATTCTCAGGGATTCGGCGTTGAGTTTTCATACACGGCAATAAATATTGGCGTATTATGTATTGTTTCCGAAACATTTACATTCACACGTCTCTATCATTGCTCAGGTACTCGTGTTTTCGTAAAATATAAATATTTTTAGCCTGCAAATCAAAGTTTCGCGCTTTATGTATAATTTCTGAATTTCTGCAACATTTACATCCACACGTAAATGTTCCCGTTTTCACGTTTTCACAAAAACCTATAAATAATGGAATGTTCTTTTTTGCGCAACAAATAGAAATCCATGGATTATTTCCCTGCAATTAACATTCACACCCACACGTGTGTCTTGGTGGGCTCAGGTATTCGGTACCTACTGTTGTGTGGAGTCACCGTTGCCCACTTTCTTGCCACCGCGCCCTAATGGATGGATGAGTCGAGACGGATGCCGCATGTCTTTGTGTACATCTCAAGACGTAAATTAGGCTACGAATGGAGAGGAATTTACCTAAATGCCGTACTCGGGCAGAAGTGAAAATTGGGTGCTCAACGGTTAGAGAGGATCTCACGCGCGTTTTTCTCGCTACGTTGACGGTTGGAGTTCGCGGACAAATCTAGAGGGAGAAGCTGTTCATACGATAGCAGTAGTTGGAATTTTTGGAGCCACAGGAACGATACAAGTTGCCTACGGAACATATCTGATTGTTTGACTTTACTAAAGAGTAACGCGCAGGAAAAGGTTTAGATAAATTCTGAACAATTTCAGTTATTCGCTGTGACGAGTTAAATTGCTTCAAGGTTTGAGAGATTTTAGCTATGAAATGTCGATTTGATGAAAAGTCGTGAACGGTGGTGGGTGTTCATTGATCCCACTCTTGCAATAATACCATATATGTAGAATTTTTTGGGTTATGCTACTGAAAATAAAGTCTAAATCAAGTTTTTTTTTTAAATATTGAAGAGCCGCCACCTGTCTTATCTCTTACCAAGATATCCATATTAACTTGAATTAGGTATTTTGTTGTGCAAGAAATGTTGGCCGTTTTATATTTTCATCTATTGCGAGAGTTGGCGGTAATAATAGGTAGCATCAAAAGCAGTATCAGCTACTCATCTCCCACATTCAAACGATGAATTTAGTTGCCGGAATTGATAGTCCCTGTCATTGGTTAGGCGGCAGTGTAACTACGCGCGGTAAATCAGCTGGTAATCGAACCAACTTCCCTCTCGTCCTGCGAGCTCAAGTTGGACTTTCCTTTCGGAAGAAAGTTCGGCGATGAACCAGGTTGAGAAAACTGTGGTGGAGATCTATCAGGTTCGGACAGGTCGTTACTGCCGGGTCCTCGTTACTGGTGATACAGAAAGCTCTTGTGGAAGTTCCATTATCAGGTGCAAAGGCTCATTATCGGCTGCCCAGTTCTCTGCTTCGCCACTTGACAAATTAACTCTTAGGAATAGCGTCTCGGGGCTCTCTTTCTTAAGTAACGGTGGATGTTATCCAGCCGACACTTCCGTCGTATATTTACGCTGTGTCAGCTCGTTATTGCTGACTATACATATTCTTCATCAGCACCAGCCTCTTTCCCTGACTATTGAAAAAGTTTGGTGTCAATGAAATTCTCATCTCACGCTCAAAAAAAAACTAAGTTTGTGTAACCAAGGTGCATTGGTCAGAAATGGTTTTTGTTTCTGAACAAAATTAGCTAGTTTCGTAGTCAGTACTCATTTGAAAAAAAAAAAATATTGTGTGCTATTTAGAATTTCAATGTGTTGAGAAATGTATGTTTTTGATCTACAGCCTTGTTGGTGCATGTGATTGTGTTTCTTTCTTTGGTGATGTTTGGACTGGGTAAGTCTATGGTAAAATAATGGACAAATCAATTTTGCTCGGCAGCGCGCCACTGTTTTTATGCCATTCCTAAGAACTGCAGCGGCTGTTTCTCGAGCGGTTAATATTTCCCTGTCATTCATAGCTGTAGCACTTGACACAAGCCATTGCTGTCAGCTTGTAGTGTCATGCCGTCATGGAGGAAGAAAAGCCGTCTGAAAAATCAATGGTAATGTTACTTCCCACCCTTGGTCCATGTGTAAAATGCTAGTTGGTGGGTAGTCGTGTGAAAATATTGAACATTTAATTTATGGCACTTCCTACGCGGTCCTATGCAGGATACTGGTACAGGAGAGCTTCCACGAACACGCATACCTCAGTGCCAAGGATGTTGATTGTACTTGACGTTCCTTATCCTCATCCTTGCCTCAGTGCCAACTTTGTTTTCATTAGCTTGTCGCAATTTCCACGTGTCACCACATGCTGACGACCTCATGTCCTGTGCAGGATATTGGTGGGAGCTCCAAAGGACCATAACCTCCAGCCAGGCACCCGACGGTCGGGGGCGCTATGGAAGTGTCCCTTCACCACCAACACCAGCGACTGCGTCCAGGTCCACACCGACGGCTTCAAAGGTAAGTTCCTCAGCAGTGGACAGCGTCGTGGTCGATGAGTTCCTCCGACCTAGTCCTGCCCTCCGGACGGATTCCAGGCTTTGGACGCCTTCAGATACTGAATGACGTGCGACCACCAATTAACTGATAGTGTCTCCACTTAACGATGATTAGCTATCGTTAGCTTCAGCTCGACTGTACTATATGTTCAATACTCAGCAAAATTTATGACTAATGAAGATGAGATTGTTGGGAAAATAAGTTACCTACTTAAAACGACTGGCATAAATTGTAGAGTGCAGGGACTGACTGATTTTTGAAACGGAAGACTTATATCATATTTTAGGTTTGTAGCGATACCTTACGAGTGGATTTCAGTGTCGGTTTGCAGTGTGCGTGTGTATAAATGGATGCGGGCGCGTGTGTAATTGGTTGCTTTATATGTTTTTATCATCAGTGTATCTAAACGCTCTCTGATCTTCAGCTTACGAGCACTCTAGTTTTGTTTCACTAAGGACACTGCGGGTATTGCCTAAAAGTATCGTGGGGAGCTCTACGTCTTCCCGTGAGTTCATTCGCATTTTTGTGTCGGTTTTACAGTTTTTTGTCCGCGTATGTATGTGAACACTTGCATTCACGAGTTATCTGTATATTTTGATGTATAGATGTTTTTTTTGTAAAAGTACTTGCCATATCTGTAGTTTGCTTTAAGTATGTATACTCGTACTTGCTTCTACAGAACTGGATGAATGTAATGCAGTTGTTGCTTCTCTTTTCGTACGATTGGCCGAGAGCACTTATAGGGTGAATGTAATACCTGCATTATTCGTTGATTTAGACTGAGAAAATTTCGAAAAAAATTATGACTAATGTAGGCATACCTTTTGACGAAACTTGTACGCGTTGTTTTTTTAGAAAATTCCTGACTTTCAACTGCTACCGCATTGGACATTTGCCACTAATTTTATTTTCGTCAAGACTAAGACTTTCCCATATTGGTGGGTAATGTTCGAATTAACTTCGTAGACACTGGGTAAATTACCGTAAATTTCAAATGATTCGTCCATTGATGTTTTGTTCAATATGAAGTGGTTGACAGTTTGCAGCAGTATTTATTTACTGTAGGCCACACCATAAATACGAGTCTTCGTTTCACTCCAATTTTTAATTCTTCGGCAATCTTTGCAATGCATTGCAAGTAATAATGATGTGCGTGGTATACTGTGTGGGTATGCCAATGAGACACATCAACACGCCACTTCATGTAACGTACCTCATTTTCTGCGCATATGGGGTGTTATTCTAGAAAGGCGCTTTGAGTGCTGGTAATATTTCAAGTATCTGCTCCTATTCGGAATTTTCTTCTCAGATCCTGTTCATGCAGTGCGACATTTTCAAGATTTTAAGTTTCTAACATTCTCATCGTTTGTTCACACTTCCTGTATGAGAATAATACAAGAAAGACATGGATTTCTTTTGTAAAACCGCAATTTTTATATTTCCCATAAAAAGTTTCATTTGTCGCTTTGGACTTTTGTAAAGAATTGATCAGGAAGTCATTTAGCTAATCCAAACAGTCCCGTCTATTGCTTTGATTTGGATGAGAATCACTGCTGTGCGGCTAATTCGGAACAATAGTATTACCTTGTGTGCCAAGCATTACCTCTAGTTTGTCTTTGGGAGTTACCGTACACCTCACTATATCCCTAGGTATTGCATAATTTGGTAGGTAAACAAAAATAGATTTCCCGCAAAGTCTTAGGTGCGATCATAGGCCTCTCAGCTATAATCGCTGCCTCCTTTTCTATAGTTAAGGTGTAGTGTTTGGAAAAATCTATTTTCTATAAAGTTCAGTCTAAAAATAGGTCTCTGTTGACTGTTTAGAGAAAATTCTGTTCTAGAAGTTTACATCGTTTTTAACTATATGTTGAAAACACTATAGCTGAAACGACTACAGTTGACGCAACGAAGTTACTTGTACTCGCTTACAGCTCTACTGCCAGACGCAGCCCACTGCCCCAACACTGTACAGTTACTGCCGCAACTTACTATCATTAATCTTACGCAGTCGTCACTGCCACTTAACATACTAGCCCTTTACTGCCGGAACTTCATTTTACTCATTTGACGTCCAGCTTGTTCACATGCTGCCCTCTAAACTCAACCCCTCTTGGGTTTCACGTTAAGGTGCTGAAGTATATATATATAGGAAAGCTTTGCATTGTGTCTACTTGTAAATTGCTATGTCTTTTTTTTTCGTTCATTCATTCAGCACGGAAACAAATTTCCGCGTATGCGTAATCGTTCCTCAAATACAACAAGCCCACAGTTTTTGTGATTGGAATATCGTTGCTGTCGTAATCGAATATAATTATTTACCCTCCGGAGTTCCTTGTAGTAAAGGGCTAAAGCCTACTACTGACCAACTTCATTCTTTGTACTACTAACGGATATGCCACGCTGACTTACCTTCACACTGATAGTACTACTTACTTTGTTATGATCATCCACTGGAACCAACTTTACTGTCTTAATGTACGCTTCTCTAATATAAATAGTATATAAATAATTGTTTTGGGACTGGACTGAGGTGACTGACAGTTCTTATTGTTCATTACTTGATTAGTTTGTTTACATGTAGCGGGATACTTGTTTATAGTGAGATGATGTTCTGAGATAGACTTAAGGTTGGAATGTGTAGGGAATTTCCGCCCTGACTGACTCTTTGAACTTTCTAACCTAGTTTTGGTAAGCGGACGAGACTTTTCCCTTGGATGGAAAGGACGAGTAACATCATCCGGCTTTTGAACTCGTTACCTCTGATAAGTAATTACTAAAATGAGAGGTCTGGTAATATTAACGCTGTCTCTCAAGCTGCGGAGTAGTATGTACTGCACCAAATTTCTGACTTTGATATTAATTGATCATTGCCTTATATTACCTTTGTTGTATAGTTCTAAAATGACAATTCGAACCCGTGAACTGTTTATGTCCCTTCAAAAGTATATTTGAAATTCTATGAGGACCTAAAGTTGTGTTAGCTAATCCTGACGTCATGCTTTGGACAAGTAGTAACTTTACTTTCCTTGAACAGATTTGAGAGACGGAGTTCATTACTATCTATAATACTTTCACTGAACAGTAATGCTTCTCTGGTGCTTCTTAAGTATTATGTTGAATGTTGTTCTCGTATTCTCCATAACATTTTGTTAATTTTGATTCATAAATTTGTTCGTGTTGACCTGATGATGTTCCGTCTGTTGTAAACTGGACGCGTCTAAACACGTCTGACTCCTGACCGTTGTGCTTGTAACTTTCTGTGATATTCCGCCTTATATGTTCATCTCTTTATTCTGCTGTAATAGATAATTTCATTGTTGACTTATGCGAGTGAACGTCTATAGTTTTTTTTCTTTAGAATTATGCTTCATGAACGTAAAGCTTGATTTCCAGATCTATTCTAGTCAAGTTTGACCCGCATTTCCTTTTGTCGGCCATTGTTAGAGGCAGTCGTGTGACACCCTTCATTCTCATTCTGTCATTTCCACCATTTCCCGAGCGTATTTGCCTATATTCTTGCTGAAAAAGTACCGTGCGTAACCAAGAAAATTTGTGCAGTTCCTATTTCGTCTGATGATATATCTAGGCTACACGAAATTTAAGTGTACTGCATTCACATTGTTGCCTTCCTTGTCGCAATACTGCGGCTAGCCGGTTCTGATCAAAGTCTATATTTCGTGTCAATGCTTGGATCCCGAGCACTCGGACTGTCCAGCACACACTGCCACTGCGTTTGCCTATCTTTTTCCCTGTATGTCAAGTTTGGTTGGAAGTTTAACTTCTTTGCGGGTGGTCCCGGCTGAAAAAGTTGGTAAGGCTCCAGAGGCACGTATTCCAAGTGTTTTTTATCCCGTCACTGTTGGAAGAAGCTGGGCCGTTTCGGTGGCACTCTCCTTTGTATTGGACGGGCCGGCTGCCGCTCTCAGACAGAGAGATTCTTCCTGTCAAATATTTCATGGCGCCTTGCGGTCTGCCTCTACAGTAGATGACTTTAGGAGCCCTATCAGTTGTTCGCCTGGTGCTGGGTACTACAANCCTTTGTATTGGACGGGCCGGCTGCCGCTCTCAGACAGAGAGATTCTTCCTGTCAAATATTTCATGGCGCCTTGCGGTCTGCCTCTACAGTAGATGACTTTAGGAGCCCTATCAGTTGTTCGCCTGGTGCTGGGTACTACAAAGATGTTTCTATACCGTTAAACTGCCTCGTGCATTTTGGTTCCACTCGACGGCTCCAGTAACACCTGTGACCGATAGAAATATGCAAAAGATAGGCCTATTTGGAAAGAAGCGATGTTTTGAACGCGAAAAATGTGGAATGGTTAATTCGTGTCTATAATAATTGTTAAAGAATTAATTTGACGCTAGAAAACTGTCTTCATGTTTGCGGTAGTACTTAGTAATTATTAAAGTATATGCACTAGACAGTGAACTATGATGAAACGATGACCAGATTGGTTGCCACAAAGTTACTATTATTATTAAATCACACCAGGCTGGCGACGTAGGAACGGGGAAACTCCATGAGGTTAACAAACCCCCACGCAACCAGCCCAGCGGGTGGAGAAAACAAAAGAATGAAAAAAGAAGATCAAATCCTTGCTCAAACTCAACGCTACAATATTGAATTTTATTTACGTTTTGGTGTCACTCAAGTATCTTGGGACCTTTATATTTTACTGATACTCAAGCTTTACGTTCATATATTCAAGTCGCTTCCTTACCGCATATTTATCTCCTTCTTATGTCTGTCATCGTATTATTTTGTGCTTATATAAGTGTTTTTATAATTATTCCTTTCTTGCTCTTCTTGCCTCATCTGTAACATCTTTGCTAGTTCTGTTCTCTATCTGTCTCTCTGTAACCCAATGCTGCTTTATTTATTAATAGATCACAAAATTGATCATAATTTGTCCACGTATGGAGTTGTAATATTCCATTGTATAGCAATGGAGTATATTCCCATGTGCTAGTGTATTGATCACTTGTCTATTTGTGTTGCCACTCTTGCAGATCCGGATACAGGCCTCTACGACTTTTTATGTAAGTTATGCAATGGAAAGAGTTGGCTTTCTTCTTTTTAGATGCCTGTTTTGCTTATAAAATTGCCATGTTTTGAGTGAAGAGCACTTGAGCAGTTCCTGCACATCACCCTGGTACGTTTTTTTTATATATTTTATTTTGCTTTTGTGTAGAATTACTCTACCCGTGCTGTGGGAGTTGCTTCTCGGCGCAATATTCTTTATTCCAAATAGTGCCTTTACGTTTAATGAAAGACACGAGTGATGTTGGCTGACAACGCAGAATTTAATACCGTACGCTCATGTTGGTGCCCCTTTTTGGGGTTGTATTTTTTTTTTACTTAGCTGTCCGTTATGCAATTCAGGAAGTTACGAACAAACTATGTAGTGAGAAGTCATCTAATCCCTGAGTAAATTAGAAACAACTTGCTATTGGATTAATATTTATTCCTTTGGTAAGCTGTTTCAGGGATTGTTTGAAAGTCCGCATTGTTCAGTTTTGGCCAAATTGATATAACAATATTTATTTTACTTATCTCCGTTTTGTATATACCTTATATCTGTGATTTTACCAGTTCATTTTTGAAGAATGTTGGAATCGTTAGTTTTCCCTCGTTACATTACACTTCAATATCGAAGAGGTTGCAACATATCGACACCTTATAGTCTGCACCTTGGTGCTGACCTTGCATTTTGTGTCGATTTGTGTCACTTGCAACCGCCTGCCAACAACTCTTGTGATCAATTATTAAGTGCCTGGCCGATTTTGTGATATTATCCCCGCCTACTCAGAGCTCTGAAGCAGCTCTCACCGGTGATATTTTTTAGTTCAATTTGCAGCTTGGTAAAGTTTTGAGCACCAGTGCACCTGGGCATGTTGTGTATGCTTGTGTTGTGGCCCTGTGCATTACTTAACCCTTTTTCTTTTTATTACGGCACAAAAGCTGAGTACCACGGCCCTACTCTTACATATTTATCGTTTTAAAGTAGCCACTGCTTATCAATCAGTCTGTCAATTTCGTTTTGATATATGTACCTCACGAATGCAGGCTATTTTTGTTGCTGTTAGCTATACGGCACAGTCGAACTCGACTCGTAATTAATACTTCTTCCACTCAAGGATTCATCGCTTATTCCTGCATTAAAAAAAGTGCACAAGTTGCTCGTGACAAAACTAATAAGAAAAAGGGTTGTGTTGCCTGGAACACCCCTGACAGAATTTGTGGCCGCTCTCAAAACTGTTTAGCGATTTTAGTTTTTTGGGGCTACCAAGAATTCTCTCAGGGATTATGATGTGTGTTGTAAATTGTTAACTTATAATTTATTTCATTCTTCATAAGTTTGTTATGGAGCACATGCCAGTATTTTACACTGATGACTTCACTTGTAAAGCACGCTCAGTTCACCACTATTAATTGCTCCACTTGCTCCTTGAATGAGTCGTATGACTGTCGTTCTGTTTGTTTGTCCTGAATCCCCCGTGTTATCGTTTGTTTACTCTTGTAAACGTTGTGCGTGTTTTGAAAGTCTTTACAAACCCCGTGTAGTTGCTTTGTAAGGCACCGAGAGTATTCAGTTATTGTGGAGTTCAGTTTTGAATTGATATTCTTTCAAGTACGGATTTGTATGACACTGTACCTGACCAGCCCTGCTGCTGGCACTTTGAGTGGCGATTTGCTGTAGGAGTTTTACTCACATTGCTCGTTTCTTTCAATTTTTCACAAGAGATATAGCACAGTAACCATTACTTGTCGTGCCCGCAGCTGTAGAAATTTCTAGCCTCTTTTCTACTAGTAGCACATGTAGCTAATCTCACTTTGTCACCATCGATACTGACTCGGTATTGCTATACGTAGTGAGCCACGGTGCTTTTAGGATTTCAATCCACTCTGCGAGTACTAGATCTGTTGGAATCAGTACTCCCGGGTTCTCAAACACTTGCTGGTTCCGTTGCGTTTCGACTGCAGTCAAGCTTTTTGCATATTTCTATTTTTTATTTTCTTTGAAACTCCGTTGCAGCTTGTATTGCGAAGTCTTATTTATCCCATGCATCAAAGTACGTTATAAATTGCTTCCTGTATGTGCCGTGGATTTTTGTAACCTGTTCGCTTATCATTTGGACTCCATATGGGTACCATACGAAAAATAACATTTGAAAAAGTGCTGGAACGTCTCCACATCGAGTTCATTCTTTGCCTAATTTTTTGTTTGGCTTATTCAGTAGCTACTTCAGTTTGGATTTTTTAGCCTCCTTTTTGCCCCTTGCATGGTGGGTTGTTTGGTTGTTTGTGAGCGTGTGTGTGTTTATGTGTGTGTGGAGTGGACTTAGGTGCAGTTCCTACATACGTTAGTTTATCCTTTCCGGATCCCGCAACTGCAGGTAGGTGCCTACATTACTAATTACTTTCAGGGGTGGATTCAGAAATGGACTCGCAAGATCCGAAAACTCTGATAGCGGCACTTAACGTTAAAATACAACATTTCAACTACTGTAGTTCTGCTGTTGCCTTCGCTCCCAATAATATATATATATATATATATATTTTGCTATTATATCTATGTAAACTTAGATCGGGGTGAAGATTTAATTAGACGACTTTTTTTTTGCCGTGTAAGTTGTTGGTTTTACTAACACTATTCAGTTAAAATCAGAATTTCTGAGCTGTGACTGTAGATAATGTTACGTTACAAGTGTACATTTGTACCATATATTTATAACTTTGCATCGTATTGATTACATGTTTAATCAATTCTTTAATACAGACAATATGTTTTTTTTTACACCCTAAAACATACTATTTTGTTGAAAATGTAATATGCTGCCAGTGCCGACACTCGATGTCACCGACTAATTCTCTTTTTGTACTAAAACTTGTACAGAAATACGATAAAATAATTCAACTTAAAATTTTTAGGCGTTTCCTAAATTCACGATTACTTTTTGCCATTTCTTTTGTCGCCGTACCTCTGCATCCACTCCTGTGGTCTCTTGTCTCTCGGTTGACAATTTCAATCGCAGTTTTCGATTTCCCCATTCATGAAACTGCGTTTTGAAAAGTTCACTGAGTAACAAGTACTTTTCATAGAAAGAAATAATTAAAGCACATACTGTGAATGTACTAAAAACCGTTGTTTTTATTACTGGTCCCCGCATGTGCCATCTGGTTGACCGCATGCTTCTGAGCAACTGCAATGCTTATAGTTACATTTCAGTGTATGCTTTACTGTTAAAAATATTTGAGACCCCGGCTTAGTGGCATCACCTACCTCGGAAACGTTAAAGGTCAACATCAAAAATATAGATAACCTATCACGTTAGAAACTTTCATTTACTGCCTTATAATGGAAGTTGCGCTAAAATTTATGGCTTCAGAATGTGCCACAATTTGTTGCTAATATTAAGGGAAACTCTTCTAACCTCCCTGGCCGCTCGGAACCATCCGGACAGTCCTTCGCTTATTTTAGCCTGCATGCCAGCGTTCGGAAGTTGCCGAACCCGCAGCCAAAAGTGGTTTAACTAGAAACATTCCCGTTTTCAGTGCCAACCCTAGCAGCATTCTTGGCCGCCTCAGAAACTTTGGTACGAGTTTTGTGTCTGAGGAAGCCATAAATTATGTCACGGAAGAAAGCTTGTTCGACGAACACATCACTCTTTTCTACTTGAAAATGAAAATGTTTCCTAGTTAAGACATTTTGGTTCCAATATAATAAGTAGAGTGTTCTCTGTGCGTAAATAACTCCTAGTGCTTGAAAGCAAATTGCTCACATGTGCCTGCCGTCATTCGTCTTGTGTTCATATGTTATGGATTAAATCGTTTGTAAATATTAAATAAGCTTACCCACATTTTGATATAAGCTGTCACGCGTTGTAAATATTATTGTGTTCATCTTACAATTTAGAATAAATGCCTCTAATGCCTTGTGTTAACATGAAAATATAGATTAAAGTACATTGCCGAGATGCATCTCTCTGTTCAATTAAATATAAGTGGAAGTATTAATAATGACATTAGATTATTGTAAATTTCAAAAATTTCCACATTTTGCTAATTTCGTCTAAACCACACTTTTGTATCCTTTCATTTCTCATACCGTTGTTAAAAATATTTCTCTTCATTTGCTTCAGGAGCCAGGTTGTCGAATATACCGAAAATTATACGCTTTGGCGTGCAAAGATTGTGTTATCGTTAGGTAAACATCTCATCTGATCAGTTTATGTACCAAAAAGTTACATTCTTGCGTCGTAACTTTTTTGGCGCTCCATTTATGGTGCTATATTCGTTACGATCATGTAAATGTAGACGCTGCGTCTCATCCGACAGTATGTTTGCATAGACAAAATCAGAAAAAATTGATTACGTTCAGTAATTTATTCATGATGGTGAAGCTCGTGCAATTTGGTGAGCTTTAGCTGATCTTGTTGCTGATCTGCTGCTTAGTTCAAACGCGTTGTGGTATCTGCAGATAGCGTCATGAAAATTGGCCAAAAGAAAAGCAGTGGATATTTTCTCTTGCTGAGGATTCTAACTTCATCTGCGGTATCTAGTCGGAAAGCTTTGGCAATTTATGTTGTTTTACTAAAGAGCTGTAATGTGCAAAAGTTTGCAATAGACTGAACTTATTTAAATTCTATATAATTTGAGGCAGTACTTTTGATCCTTCTACTGGATTTTCCGCGCACGATGGACAGAGTGCGAACTTATATGCATTGTCATGACTATCTAAGCTTTAATAATATGACAATCCATGCAGGTATTGCGTGTATGTATTATTTTGAAAATCAGAAGCAATAATGCATTATATGGAAGAAGTAATTTCAAAAAGTTGAGACACTGACCAATTGAAGAGACAGTTCCTGTAAGAATACAACTATACAAAACTAGCGGTATAGAGTCTCGATAGGCAAAAGGTTAACGGAATGGCTTTCTCTAATTCACTAATTTTTATACTACATTCGCGTTCCTGGCTGCATCACTGACCTCGGGGCAAACAGCAGTATTAATGGTCTATTTGGATGATTTTTTTATGGGCTTTCTCATTATTAACACATGTGGCTCTGTGGGACACGCGGCGAACTAATCAGTGATCTCTAGACCAAAGCACCGACATGCCACTTGGCAGCCGCGATCCATGGTTTGTATATTATGTAATTGATATAATTTAACTGTACAGCATAATACAGTATTTAACTGTATGATTTACTTGTACAGTAAGATGGTTCGTCATGAAATGTATATATTGTTGATAATGCTTTTCAGTTTATTACACTTAAAATTTTATTCTATATACTGGGGAGATGCGAATGTAGCTTGGGTTGGAAGCATACTTTTATTGTATATTTGGCGTATTTAGATTACACTTTAGGCTTTTAGCGGAATAGACTATAGGTTAAATCGTGACTCTTGTACAATAATTTCTTCATATAGATGAATTATCAAAGATCTTCTGTGACTGTGGGTCGAACTTTGGTTTTTGTAAATGCAACTTTCCCTTCTGTCTTGGGCGCATTTGGTGTCTGCTGTGAATATCATATTATAAAATACGAATATTTTCACAATTTTTGCACGTCACAACACTTTTCCTACCCTGCCATGTGCTGCTGAGCCTGCTCGTTGGTGTTGGGAATCAATTTAGATGGGAGAAATTGCTTGGCTGGTCGACCTGAACAATTGCTTTGCTTCTGGCACCTGCAATATCCTTCAAAACAGCTATAGAGTTCGGTCAAAGAACCTGGCTAATTATGCCGGCTTGTCAACTTTCTTGCTAACCCAATGCCATAACAAAATGTACAGTCGAAGAAAGCCTGATGCAATGCAGTAGGTTAGCTGGCTAACTTCACCTGATGTGTGTGCTCGATATCTTTGAATTGATGGCACCTCAAATTACAATCCCACAAAGTCAGTCCAATAAAGTACGCAAGTGCTGAGCTGACTTTACCTGAGTTATTCTGTACTTGTCAAACGAATGCTATGACGTTAACTGCAATTAGATGAAACCCAGTGGAACACGAAAATGCCCTAACTTCACTGGATTTGTACTATTTTTTGGTGACTGGATGCTATACCGAACATTGCAATTAAACAGTCTGGTGGGTGATAGTGAAATGCCCGACTATGTCCACAAGATGTTTCCATGCTCAATGGAAAGTACGATAATTACTGCGTATGAAAAGTGGCAGATATATTGGTTCCTGTTCATGCTTTAGTTGCTTTGTTGCAGCTTCACCTTCATGCCCCAACGCACATTAACTTATAAACGCTTACGCTTTATTCGTTGCCCTATAAATTTAAGACACGGAAATCTGTAATGCACACTTAACCGTTTGTTGCTTTCAATTAGTTCTTATTCGGTAAAATGAGCAAAATATAAATAAATTATTTATGTGTAATTTGCTGGAAATTAATCATAGATTTATCATACCGACTTATAATTTAATTGGATTAATGTAGAAGACACCAATTTTTTATTTATTAGCTTATTGTGTTGAGAGGTTGTTCTAAAACTTTTCAATAGAAATACAAGTGAGGCCTCGATTTCAAATGTTAATGTAATTTTCTAAGCAGTTTTTACCATAGATAATATAATCAAGCATTAAAATGATAGTTTTAGGTTTATTCCAATTGGTTTACATACCTAGTTGTTACGAGTTGTGGCTGTCAGTATAGTGGTACATATCGTTGTACTACAGCTTTTTCTCCCCAGTGTTGTGTTGTACTTTCTGGTACTGACTGAAACTAGGAGGTCTAACGTGCCCGAACAGAATCTATCGTCCCGATACTGTCAGTATCAACAATGCACTGTACTGCACAGCGCTGGCAGTGTACTATGACCGCTGCGCGGTAGGAAACGGCGGTATTTGAAGCCTCAGTGTACTCTGTCAATATTTATGTGTATATCTTATCGCAATGAAATATTAGATGGAAAATGTGCTATTTGTTCAAATTTCTATACACGTACAGAATTCACTTATGTTGAGAATAGACAAAATTTAGAACCTCATGTGCTCCTTGTCGATAAAGTGTCTTAAATACTGTTGTAGATCACAGATTAGGAAACTTTCATGCTTTTGCGTTGGAATTGTTTTGTTTGTTGCTGCGATAAAATTTTCCATGCTATGGAAATAGTCAAAAGCTGAATCTTGTACTTACAGTTTCGTATCATCGAGTACTGTTCTTTTTGGCGAAATGTCAGTTACTTTACATTTACTTTCACCAATTATTAGCTAGCTACCTTCTTTTTCAAATTTATTGAAGATTTTTACTGACGATATTCTGCCTCGTCAATCTCAATAAAACTTAAAAGTTGCAACAAACTATAAAAGTGTTTCTTTTCAGGGATCTTATGTTTTAGAACAATGTAGTCTGACTTGTTTGCTCGACCTTCAGATGCCAATGGCAATCTGCTGCCGCCCAACGACGATGAAATCAAAGACGATCAGTGGCTCGGGGTGACCGTCAAGAGTCAGGGCACCGGTGGCGACGTGCTGGTTAGTATTGTTATTGCATGGCTCAATGTAAGTTAAAGTTTTTTGCCGGAATTTGATCCCGTTATCACTATTTTAGGCAAGGTATTTGTCCTCCGGAAGTTGTAGCGATTTCTGAAGTAGGAAATTAACAGTCATTGTATTCATGCGAACGTTAGCTAAACGGGCGGAAGCCATCATCCGGATGTCCTGAGAGCATTTTTCTACAAATGCTAAGTACACTATCAGCATTAATAACTCCCAACTCCTGAACCTTCAGGTGAGCACAAATCGCTACATGCACCAGTGCTCCAATTTGTATAATGACTCGTACATTTTTGCATTAGCCATGTATCTCTCTTCACACAAGCAGAATAAATTACTTTATCCCCCCCCCTTCCTCCGCAGGTGTGCGCCCACCGCTACATGCACCGCGGCCCAGGGTTCCAGTGGGGCTTTGGCCTCTGCTATCTGCTCAACCAAAACCTCAACGTGACGGACTCCATGGAACCTTGCAGGGGCAAGGCCGTCGCTAAGTGAGTACAAAGCAGAACTCTTCTTCCTGACCTAATATTCTGATAACATAATACTAAGAATACCAATGCGTACTGCTTCGTGCTATTGACAGTGGTCTTTGATTAAGTTTTGGTCTATTGTACCGAGCGTTTTTTCAGTGCCGCCGCAGTGTTCTTTTGTCGTGATTGATTCTGGGCTTGACGGCAGTTGTTGATTATTTTCTACAGATTATTGCTTGAACGCAAATATCATTCATTGAATGGTGCAAAGCTGTACTTACGGCTTGCTGCTGCACCCAGCCTTGTGTCTCAAAAAGTGAAACGAGCAACATCAAAATTTTCCCGCATTCCTTACATTTCGCTGAGCTCAGCCCCTAGGGGCTGCACCGATTGTTACAAAGAGCTGAGAACAGTTTGGAGGAAGAACGACAAAATTTTGTAATAGTCCTTGCATTCCTAAATCTATAACTTTTATTTAACTGGGTCTCTCGTAAGGGTTTAAAAAAATTAGCTGAAAATGTCTTCCACTCGCAGGGGCCATCAGCAGTACGGCTTCTGCCAGGCGGGCATGAGCGGCCTCATCCTGGAGGACGAAGTGGTGCTGGGTCTGCCAGGCCCCTACACCTGGCGTGGCACCGTCCACACCTCCAACATCTCCAAGAATTTCCTACTAAGGGACAAAACTCAATATTTCGGTCCTGTTACGGAAAATGACTCACCTGTCGATAAATACAGCTATCTTGGTACGTGTGCGCCCTCATTGATAATCCTGATCATCGTAGAACCTACGTTCATTGGTGACATTAATAACATTATTAAAACATTTCCCAGTTATAGAAAAGTATGACCTCATCCAAATTCTTCTTTCCCATCGAGGCTCATGACATTCTCAGAACTGTCACTATCATAAGGATTTATAACTCCATTGAAAACTCTCTCTCTCTCTCTCTTTGAGAACTCAAAATAATGGTATCATCAAAGCCGTTCTTCCTCTTATAGTTTGATTCGTCTCAGAAGTTTTCAAAGTATCCCACGTGAATTTTTTTGTATACCCTAAAAAATTTTACTTGTAACGATCGTTTCTACTGGATTTCATTATGCTTCTGTATTTTCCTACGATGCTTCAGTCGATGCTGCGCTGGTGTATTAGAGTATGCCGGACTTGGGCTTTAAACCATCACAATGTGATTATTTCAGTGGTAGACATTTGATAATTGTTCAGAATTTTATTGATCGAAATTTTGTTAACAATAAGGTTCTTCTCGAAGTTGCTGTTACTGACTCGTCACTGAAACGTCCCCAGTTTCTACCTAGCGATAAAAATGATGAATAAATACAAGTTTATTGCCTTAATCACAATTGATATTTTAATCAATAAAAACTTTTTCCACATATTTCTGATACTCTACTGTTATTGTTATCAAAACGTCCTCAGTTTCGACCAATTGATAACAATAAGTAACAAACAGAAGGTTATCGCATTAGACAGCAAAATTATCTGAAATATTATTACCTGTTGTATAGGATACTCCGTCACCACCGGGTACTTCTTGGGGGACTTCCTGTCGTACGTTGGGGGCGCGCCGCGCTCCAACGGAACCGGGCAGGTGGTGTTCTTCTCACGGGACAAGATCGGCGAGAGTTTGCTGCTGGTGGACCTGGTGCTGGACGGTGAAATGTTCGCGTCCAGCTTTGGTTTTGAGGTGCTGGGGCTGGACATCAACCAGGACGGGTGAGTTCCGTGGTCATGAAGGCGCGTGTCGTACCTGAACTTAGCATGTAATTCTTTTTGTCATGAATCATGAGATGTCACACAGTAGCTATCAATAATTATACGGTAATACTTTCTAGATCGTGTAGGTAGTCCCATGCTCAGGAAGATACAGTACCTGTCTTTCCTGATGACCGCCTGCAATTCGTTTTGCCACAAGGATAAGGTATTGTCCTGTCATTGTTTGCTGAAATATGTACTGACTTAGTCCTTCTTATTCCGTCCTCAATACTTCCAGATTTGATGATCTTGTCGTAGGAGCTCCCTTCTACTACACCAAACATTCTTCTGGAGCGGTGTATATCTACATCAACAACAGGGACGGCATCAAGAGAAACCACAAATTCTCCAAAATAGAAGGTTATTGTGAAGAATTGTTCTTTAAATATGTTAATAGTGACTTACAACAAGCGTCTTACTTCGAGGATATTTAGGCAATATCTTCAAAAACCTGCAGAAAATGCTTATCCCTCAGTTATAATCTATGACTGCCCCTCCGTCGAAGCGGAACAGTCGCAATGACAATATATATTCAAGCGCTTCTATGTCCGTTATGTGTGAAAATAAATACATTTACAACCTTTTGGATTATATGGTAACTTCATCGCAGTGGAAGAAATATGCCATTTATTCAATTCCATTAGAATGCTGGGCCTCTATTGTAGCAACGTACTACACCGTGAAGTGTTGCACAACCTTATATGTATAGGTGACTGGAGCGAAGCGGAAGTGAGAATGTCTTTGCACCAGTACCATGTATGTGTGTGTGCCCGTAATAACCTTAGGGTCTCACTTACGGTTGTGTCTAGGTGGTCGGGGTTCAGTGTCTGTCGTACTCTTGTCGTGAAAGAATGTACTATTTTGCCTGGCATAGGCTTCCACAAGGACTCTTGAGTGTACGATGGAGATAACGTTAATAGATGGATAGATAGGTTTACACCTGTGGTCAGTAGACTTCTTTTGACGGTGTCTGCTAATTTCAGTGTCTGTACATATGAGCAAATTTGGCTCACATGGGTAGCTACTCACCGAGGATTAGACGATGCCAAGCTCACTATTTGATTGTTAACCCGAGCATGCCCTCTTACTTACTCCAAATAACTTGATCGCAGCGGTCTCTATCAGTTCTTGCTATATTCCTCATGTAAGACCTGAAATAGTGAAGATGGCAAGATGCATATCACTACGGGTGAAATTGTACCAAGCTCACGCTTGCATTGTAACCCACGCAGGTCCTGCCGGTGAGAGCAGGTTTGGCTTCTCAATGACGAGTCTGGGAGATTTGAACCGCGACGGCTACATGGATGTGGCCATCGGGGCTCCGTACGAGGACCGTGGGGCCATCTACATCTACTTGGGCTCCCGTGACGGGCTGGTGACTGAGCCAGCGCAGGTACGTAATAGGGACCTGCCTGGGCCCTTCGCTGCAGGCTCATTTGTTATCTTGCGTTTCACTTCAAGCTGAGAATAAAATACAAGGATTGTATAAAAGGAATTTGCATGTTCTTTTAAAACCTAAGGTATCAGTTTCTTGTCATGCCCTTCTAAACAAAAGCCATCCTGTAAATCGATCACTCTTCGTTAAGTTTCAAATGTTTGGTTTGATCGTCAGGTGATCCGCGCCAGCGACCTGCCCGGCCCTGCGTACGATGCATTCGGCTACGCCCTCAGCGGTGGCATGGACATGGACAACAATGGCTACCCCGACCTGCTGACTTCCTCCTTCTGCAGTGACAGGGTTGTGCTCATCAGGTAATGTTGTTATCTGTATGTGGGCCCTGCCTTGACCTGCTGATTTCCTCCTGCAGTGACAGGGTTGTGCTCATCAGGTAATGTTGTTATCTGCATGTGGGCCCTGCCTTGACCTGCTGATTTCCTCCTGCAATGACAGGGTTGTGCTCATCAGGTAATGTTGTTATCTGTATGTGGGCCCTGCCTTGACCTGCTGATTTCCTACTTCTGCATTCAGCAGATTTCTGTCACTACTTGGCGATACTATTTCTAGGAATGAGTACGAACTGTTTCAACCTCCTTCACCGAGACTTACCTAGCACTGTCCCCGTATTCAATATTATGCGAGGATCTCCACCCCTGTGAGCAACAGAGATTTCTTGCTTGGTTTCTCACGCTATTGTGCTCCACAGGGCGCGTCCTGTCATCAAGATCCAGACTTTAGTGCTTCCAGAAGGCGGGCCTCGCAACATCGATCCCTCGAAACCTGGTTGCCCTGATGATCTCGGCTCTCCTGAAACTTGGTAAGTTCCTAATTACAATGTGTGGAGAAATCAGATGCCTCAGCGTAAAGTTATTGTTGTTGCCGGGTAGCCTCCAAGTGGGTGTAGCTTAAGCACCACTCTCTTTGACTCCATAAAAGAAATGGCTTGAGGAATTCGATCCTGTAGTTTAGTGCTGCATGTCCAAATCCACGTTACCACCTAATTGGGGTCGCGCCCTAGTCAGACCATAAGTCTGGAAGGGATCAAATAGAGAAGGGTTTAAATGTAGTTTAGTAGCACATCGGTGCTAGCTGTTAGTGCAGCAAGTTAGGCGCTATTACATGTCAAATTCTCTAGGAAAATAACCGGTAAAAAGTAACTTTTCCGTCAGCCCTTGTGATGTGAGGCTTGCAAATAGAAATTACTTGCCCCTTAAGTTCCTGGGGTAGAAACTGGGTGCTTTGGTTCTATAGAGCTCATTCGCCTTCCACTACATTACCTCACATGAGGGTTCCCAGAAAGCCAACCTTCAAGTGGCTCATACGCCCGCAAAGAAGCGGCCGGTGGTCAGCAGCGGAAAGTTATCAGACCGTCGAGTGAATCCCTACAAGACTCTAGAGCCGGAGGTGTGCTGGAACTGTTGGTCAGAAGATGTGTCTTCCTAGATTTTACTCGTACTGCATTAGTCATCGCTAAGTTGAGCAAACATATAAATTTATCTCAAAGCATTAGTGAGAATCAATTGTGGCTCCTTCGCTGGCTTCACTCAGTGTCATTCTTCGTACCTGTCGATCCTTTTCTTTTCTTCATGGCAGTGGAGTGGTCGGTAGCCCTCGTAGTAGACTCGAGTTCATTTAACATATCTTTTATTAATCTCTTCTTGTTCTTTACTTTCTGTGATTGTGCATGCGGAGGGCTTAAGGCCACGACTCAGGGAGAGTAAAGGTAAAGTAAAGTCATCTTAGACCACACCCTCATCTGGGAAATCCACATGCACTGGTTTGTGCTGCGGGTATAGGCCCACTGGCCCCACTGTGTAGTTGCAGTCGACCTCGGGTCACCAAGAACTGTGGCGCCAATTTGTCGGAAAAAACAAATGACCCGAGCTCCCTCCACCCTTCCCTATCTGTGAGTTAGGCAAGTTCTACCACGACGCATTGCCTGCACATAACTGCCTAGTCAGCACACCTAGATTTGCAAAGAGCTCGCGTGCCTGGGATGGCCTCGAACTTGAGAGCGATACAAGGTGTTCGGAAACATGCTGCGACCTTGGCGGATATTATAAAAAATCGGCGCTTGGACCGCATTGGTCACCCTTGTGATTTACAAGTCCCGATCAGAAACGGAAGTACTGTAATACCATAGCCACGAAGTATTCTGATTGCTTCACGGTTCGGGCCGCGAGGTCGTTCAACAAAATGCCCCGTCATATTCGAAACGAAACTAGCATTGAGGCTGTGAAGTGTAACAGCTTACTGGGATCCTACTTTCTGAAAGTGTCAGACAAGCCAGCTGTAAACGGTTACGTTCATTTTAGTGATAACTCACTGCTAGCTCTCACTCTCGTCATGGAACATCATGTCTCTTTTGTGCAAGATGGGTTGCCTGAGTAACGCCTTCTGAACCTCGTCCGAAGAACTTTACAAGTATCACACGTATATAGGTAGATACTCTTCTCGGGGCGTGAGTCACTACCTACTCTGTCCATTACAAAGTGTCCCGACTCTTACTGTAATATTCAGTGTCTACAAAAACTCTTGAGAACACACTAATTTTGAGCAGAAAATAAACTTACAGATACTTTTTGATGAAATTCTATTACATAACTAAATGACCGTCTTGTCTTTGTTATCAGGAAGTTTTCAAGTGTTATAGGCGAAGTTTTAGATAAAGAATTTGAAATACGGTATTGGCGGTTCATTGCATCCCACAATAAGTTTAACTCCATCTTGTGCTTTGACACCGAGGGACAGTCTACTTACAACCACTGTATGTTTTTATACAGTTAGGCACATATTCTTCGAATTCCGAGTGGATATGCTTTAGTGAGTGTCCTGCCATTGTTAAAGCTTTGGTGATACTAAAACAGTTTTAAACTTAAGTCCTTCTTTTAATCATAGCTAACCTGCTATCACCACAAAAAATTTACTGTGATATGATAAAGTTATGCCGAAAAATAAAATCGCCGGCATTTTCACCACTTGAATATTGTCAGGGTAATTTTAAAGTTTCTGCCTTCACTTATTCTACTACTTTCATCAACTTTGCCCTCTGACAGCTTTCCATTCGAGGCCTGCTTCAAGATGGACAACGACGCGGGCACGCGTACCGGCCTGCTGCTGTCGTACAAGATCGAGGAGCGCGTGTACCGCGACCAGCCCGTCCCCAGGGTACACTTCTACAAGGATGCTCAGCCTCAGGCCAGCGTTATTGAGAGAAGGATAGAGCTCAGGCCTGAGGACATGGGTCGCCATCAGTGCACCAGAGAAGTGGCTTATCTTAAGGTAAATCTTTACTTAAGTCCTCAGGTCAATATGTATGTACTTAGATTCATGTTGAAATGAGTATCTACTGTATTACTGTTGTTACTTGATATGTACATAAAGAAGGGGTGTGATCACTGTCCCTGAGTAGCCGCTTACCTCATGGTGACTGCTACAGTACAGGATGTTAAAAAGTTACAGGAACCTATTTTATCATTCTCTAAAAAGAAATGGGCTATACCAATAACTGCAAAAAATATCTATCTGCGGAGCAGAGAGAGAAATCGCTGTTTCAAGTATTTTGTATATACAGTATTTTTGGCTTATAAAATACCGAGAAAGATCCATTTTGCAAATCCCAACCATGATGAGAAAAAATCAGTATCTGTTCCAAAAAACAGCTCGTGAGATTATATCTCGAACAAATCGGCAACATAGGAAATGAGCGTCAACAACCAGGCACTAAAGTGCATTTTTCAGGATTTTCATTCTTTATCGGGATATTGAAGGGTTTTTCTTATGTGTGTCACCCTCTGAACTCCTTTGCTGTATGCAATGCACTACTGGCACTCACTGTGATTGAGGGTTTTACTTATCATTTCAGCATCTACTGTATTACCTCTTTTGTGGCCAACTTTAAATAATTGCTTCTCGAAGGCATTGTCTAATTGCGGTATTAATCTCTGTCGGCAGTCGGGCAGCCGGGATTTGCTGCGGCCTCTGCGCTTCAAACTGAGCTATGAGATCATCCAGCGAGAGCCTAAACCACCCGTGGAGGGCGGACCGCTCGCCAATGTGGACGATTTTCCCATCTTGGACCAGCAGGAAGCTGTCAAGTACGCTAGCACTTGAATCGTCGTTCTTCTATAATAATTAACATCGCATTTAGTAGCGACACGAGTACATCTGTAGCATACATTATATACTACTCTTATGCGGGCACCTGTGTCGATCGAACAGTCGAATTAACTCTTAAAATAATCACCGACGCGTTTGTATGCGCATATAACTACTGTATACTGTAAATATGAGCTAATTCTAGTAACACTCTATTATTAGTCATATTGATGAAATGGTCATAGTTTTCTCAAAATCCTCATACATCAGTAACACTAAACGAGTTTGTAGACTATACAAAGACACCAGCTGTACACTTTCAATTTGTTTACGTTACAATAAAAGACATAACTTAGCTCATTAAATAACAATCAGTCGGACAATATTCTCTAGTGGTTTGCCTTGCCCGTTCTCTTCCACCTTTAATATTCTCTCTTGTGTTTTATTTGCCGCTAATAGGTATTATTTCGCGCCGATCATTACTCATGGTCATTTCCTCTGCAGATATTTCGAGGGCCACTTTATCAAAGACTGCGGTGACGATGACCAGTGCGACAGCGATCTCCACACCGAGGCCTACCTTAGACTGCCCTACGACAAGTCCAAGTAAGTCCGCACTTTTATAATAACTGAGAAGGCTCTGCCAGTCAACGAAATGGAACGAATACCGCTCTTTAGTATTGCTTAACCTGTCCACTGCGATTCCCGTTTGATGTCTTCTGGGTATCGACGTTGGTCAAAAGACTGTATTTCGTCAGCTCCATCTTCTAATACGTTGTTTTATCCGTTTGAATAGCATCAAAAGGGTAAATGATGTCGAAGTCCCTTCAAATTTGAAAAATAGCAGAAACTTAACTAGTAAATCTTAGCGAATGATGAACATTTGACTGCCAACATGTTCGTAACTCTTTTTGACGGACTGAGGAAACTCGTTCGTTCGACCATCGTGTCAACCATGCTATCGGCAGTATTAATAGCCCTTGGTAGCTCTAACTTGGTCCTCTTCACCTCTTTGAAAACAGCAACTGTCTGCAGTGGCAAACAACTACTACATATTTTTGCATTGTTCAATGTCTGATACAGTGACTGCCTTAACGACAAGTTATGGGATATCCTTTAGTTAATATTTTATATCATATGATATAAAGTAGGTGCAACATCTAAACGAGTTTTATATGTCTTTATAATCACTTCCTGTGCGATTCCGTAAATATTTAATTAATAGTAATCCAATGTTGTCTGCCTAGGTCTCACCAGTATTTCGAGCTCGGCAACCGCAGCCTGGCGATCCTGGAGGCGTCGGTGACCAACACGGGGGAGCCCGCGTACGATCCCAACCTGTACGTGCGGCACCACGAGTCCATGGCGTACAGCGTCAAGGAGTCGGACGTGAGTGATGGGTGCTGTGACCGTACGTGTGCAATATCCATACATATGCTTCCTTGTGCAGTTAGTTGCATTTCAATATTTAGGGTTACGTTAGAGATATATCAGTGTTTATTATCCAAACCTTAACGCAACCTGTGCGTACCCCCAAGATTAGATTTAATCCTCTGTTGCTGGACATTGCAACACTATCAAACATTGAGGATATTTTCCCTAACCGCAGGATGGAAACTACCGGTGCGTGCCCGCTAGGGCGGACCTGGTCCATTGTACTCTCGGCAACCCCCTCACCAACACCACGGGGCCCCTGCTGCTGGCCTTCAAGCCCTCCGGCTTCTTCGAGAAGCGCTTCATCCACTTCGAGGTCTTCGCCAACTCCACGTCCAACGAACTCACGCCTCAGAGGCCCATTGACCTCGTGCTCGAGATTCTCAAGAGAGCCGAGATCTCCATAAAAGGGTGAGTCTTCTAGCTCTCTTACGATCAAGTCCGACACTGAGCCATGTCACTATCATTTGTATGGTATTTTGATATGACTTGAATGTTGCGATGATTTCTCAAGAAATGGTGTAGAAAAATTAGGGCAGCTATATACCTAGCTGATATTGTTTATATTGAAAGATGGTGTCTTGCTTCTCCATATCATGTAGCTAAATGCAAAGATGAGCAATCGTAGCGCGCCTCTAAGCTTCTGCTTTATTGCATTGTATTAATATTTTTAAAGGTAATGAAATTCAGCTATGCGTCTAAATTTCCAACTTGCTTCCTACTTTCTATCTCTAGCGCACCGTCATTCATTCAATCAACTATACATGAAATGGAGCTTAGCTTCTCTGTGGCATATCTGTTCTGTACGCTTATGTGCAAAGAACAATTTCTTGCTTCCACTCGATCATTGTGCTAGAAAGTAAAGTTTACATGACTGTTTTAAATTAATTATGAACTTAAAAGGTTGAAGTTTAGGACCCACTGTGACTGCTTCTATATATACTCTAGCTTGAAGTATGAAATTGAAATTTTACCATGTTTTCGCCTCGAGTTGAAATCCCCCTCTTAAGTTTTTCCCTTTGATAAGATATCTTCAACCCAATTTTTTGCTCTCCGTTTTCCTTAAACTCAAGTTTTTATTCCGAGACGAAGCCCTTAACAAATTTTTCTCTTGTAGGTGAAAATTTCTTTCGAATCTTCGGTTATCTTCTAGATTGATTTTGACATTAGTCAGTATTGTTAGCTGTCGTACACAAAGTAAGAAAATTAACTTCAAACTTTTTACAAGAAAGTCTAGTATTTCTGCATTGTTTCCAGTCGTCTTCACGACCTTCATAGCCCCAAAACGCCCAACAAAAACTTGTTGTCGCTTAGGAATATAATCGGTTCACAAGCTACGCAAAGTTGCCACTCGGCGACTTAGGGTTAATTGTCTGTAATTTTCGCTCAGAATGTGATCCAAAACTATTAACTTCTGTAGTGTGAAGCCGAAAAGTAATGTGTTGTTAAATGCTCTGTGCTCTCAGGTCGTCAGATCCTGTGTGAGTAATTTTTGCTCAGTCCGCCTGTCACTGTCGTCCTAAATTGTGCACCTTGCGCTGTCGCACTCAGTCTGCTGTCACTGCTCTTCTCGCTTTCTTTGTTGTGGTTCTTTGACTCTATAGCTACTGACCCTGTGTATCTCTATATACATACCATTAGCAGCTTACCATTTCTCTTCTTACGGCATCTTGAGGTACCGGAATCAAGCTTTAAATTATCCAAAACGAGCCTCTTTAACCAGATGGTATCTTCAACAAATCCGGAGAATGTCTTTAGTTTTATTCATTTTTGTAGTTATTACACGAATAAATAATGATTATCACTAGTAGGAAGTATCGGTATTCTGTATGAGAATACGAAAACTCAGGCAATCCCCAGGGTTCAATAGGCAAAATTTCAAGAAAAAGCGGAGGCGCTTGAATATCCATAGAGCCGGTAGCTCGAGCTTGGATAATGCCTTTTGCAAATGTTCGTCTGTTATGTACTCAGTGTCTTAAAAAAGCCCAAACTGTTGCGCTTACCTTTTTTTTCTCATCCATTTACTTTAAAATTTGTGAAATAATTTAGATCCCGTCAATCCTCCGTGAACCGCCTAGAATGCTCGAAATATTTCAATATTCATGCAGCAAAGTCCCTTTATAATATGTTCATACTCAATAAGTAATTCATTAGCAATACCCAAGCTATGACCGCACAGGTTCATAGTGGTAGACAGAACGTGACGTAATGTGATATGGATGCTGTTGTGAAAAGCTAGAAGCTGACGTTGTGGTTCATGTGCCCAAGACGGCACCCAAAACTACAAACAGTTAAATGATCCATGTCTTGTTACTCCTCTTAGAATCACTCCAGTGGAGTAGTATGACTTTTGTGCTCATTATCAACTATTAAAGGAGCCTCTTGATTATATTTATGTCTGGCTGTAACCACTATTGGGAAAACGAAAAATGAATGCCTTCCGTCGCATGTAACAAACTAGAGCACTCTGAGAGCGCATACCTTCGCCAAGTAAGGCAACGGTAACGAAAAAGTTACATTGGCTCTGAAACCATGATTTCTTTTTTATAAACTTCAAAATCTAATCATTTTTCCCTCTTAATAGTATTAACGGTTTCTGCAATTTTTTTGAGGATCCTTTCATAACTGTTTGAGTTATACTGCTAGCAAACATTATGACAAATATAAGTCAAACATACAAACGAACCAACCGATCTGCACCAAAATTTAATCATTTTTGCCTTTTTTATTAACAACTCCTGTAAATTTCATAAAGATCCATTCAAAACTTTTTTAGTTATTGCGCAACAAACATTATGACAAACACAACTCAAACAGAGAAACGCATCAGCCGATCTGCACCAAAATGTAATCATTTATGTTACCAACAATTTCTGTAAGTTTCATTAAAATCCATTCAAAACTTTTTTAGTTATTGCGCTTGCAAACATAAAATCAAACACAGCAACAAGCATACGAACGAACCAACAGATTACCACAAAAAATTGGTCATTTACTTTTTATGATATAGGCCTACCTAACAACTCATGTAAATTTCATAAAAATCCGCCCATAACTTTTTGAGTTATGGCATTGAAAAAAATGAGGCAGACAAGCAAACAAACGGATGAATGGATCTTCACCGTTAATCATCTGTTCCTCCTAACATACCTAACAATCCTTGTAAATTTCGTCAAAATCCATCCATAATTTTTTTAGTTATCCAGGTGACAGACAGAAAGAGAGACAGACAAACCCGACGAAAACATAACCTCTTTGGCGGAGGTAATAAGCTCAACATAACGACTAGATCACTGCAGATGGTATTCTTTCCTATTATCACTTGTCAACAGTTGCACCTCCCATACAGTACATCCGTGCCAGCGTCTAACCCATTACGTTACTGTAAATTTTTCCTGCTTATTTGATTTCCTGGAATCAATTCCTGCGATTTACGAATAGTAACTGTACGAACGGCAGTGACAGCAAGTGGCGTGCTGGCAGAAGTGTGTGCGCGCCTTACCACCGTATGTCCTCTTCTGCTTGCAATCCATTAGTCCTTCCTTGGCCTGCTCTGCTTTTCACTCCCCCACCTGATATACTCATCTCCTCAGATACGAAGCCTGTTCGCGTGGCAGGACCTGCACCCACTTTTTGACTATGCTTGCGTGACATCACTGTGGCGGGATACTAGAGTGCTGCACTTGCATGTTGTAGCTCTCGAGCTTATCTCCATGCCAGGCAGGTGGATTCTTGTGATGCAAGGTGTGCGACGTCGTTGTTTTTTTACAATCTCACTCTATTGCGAAGGTACTGACCATTTACCGGAAGTTAAAATGGTGGGGGTCGTTGTTGTCACATGAACCTTCCGTCCCTGACGCCGTAGCTCTGACAACCTGTGGTCGACTACACTTGCGTCCTAGTGGGCATCTGCCTGCAGCACGAACCAGTGCATGTGGACTTCCCATTTCGGGTGTGCGGTTACGCTGACTGTATCGTTCTTTACCCGATAAGGTTACAATACACCGAATAATATAAGGTAGCCTATGCCAATAAAAAATCAGCTTGCGTTGGAACAATGACGCCATAATCAATTACACACTGGCCTCACTTTTGTGTCGTGTGATACATAATGATGTCAATCCTTGCAGCATTAAGTTAATCATTACCAAGTCAGCATTGCCCCTACAGCGATGTCACTCACTAAAGCAGAAAAAGCTCGACAGCAGCCCCACTTCGCGAACTTGCTTTGCATTTTTGTAGCCTTCGCTAAAAAGTAGCCCTGTGTTGCAAACTTCCACATCCATGTTCGCCTCGCCCTTCTGCACTTTTGATTCAATAATTTCCCTTCACATATATTGTGCTCGGTTTCAGTGTCAACATTAATCCCATATGTGTTTGTAGATCAAATTGTCCCAACCCACTAATCTTTTTCAATAATCATCGCTCGTCGACATCGTCATTGGGCATCTTTTCATCTTCGTTTTCACTTGCAGTATAGCTTATTATACCGTAACTAAGTGTCGATCGTAGACTGCAGTTACATACTATCTACGCCAATTTCCTAATTTTACGCTGCACAAAAACTCGTTGTGGAACTAGCACGCAGTGTTATTCGCTAATAGTCTAGTGATGCTATCAGAATAACGTAAGTGTCTCGAGACCTAAGATTATATCTGGGGACGAGAGTTAACCGAAGTGTTAGTAGTGACTTCTCTTGGTGACGTCACCGCCCCGGCGAACAGCCTCAAAATCAACTGATGTGATACGAATAACCTCACCAAGGGCCGGTCGTGTTGATGTTTCGGAATAAGTCTTCTCCTGAACTCTTTTCGAATTCCTGCTGTACGTTATTACTCACCCAAACGTCTCCACGTGACGCACTGCTAGCCGCGTACTGGGTCGAGAGTCGCTGAGATCATTGTATGTAGAACGCTAAGTTGTCTTTTGACCTGCATACAATTGTGCCACAGAAAGTATGTTCACTGCCGTTATCTCGATTATTCGTGTAACCCTATAACCAAGAACTGAAAATATGTAGGGTGAAAATTTACATGATTCTTTTCTTAATTTCAAAAGCTAAAGGTGTCTGTATCAGTTTGGGAAGCGTGGTATAAAGGAAATTGTGGTGGTGGTGGTAGAAGGTATAGAGAAGTGATGTGTCAATGTGTGCGTTATGCCGTAGCCACAGTGTGTAATCGCACGCTCTACCTGATCAGCGAACCTGCAGCTCGGTTACCGACTTGTATTATGTATCGGGACGACGTGCACGCTTCTCATTCGTTCTTGAGTTGAGCGTGCGTTTATATAGTGTAACCCCGGAACTGGAGTTGCATGTTGTCACTAGCGCCAGACGTCTTGAATGTGATTCCGCATAGCGGCATAGGGGGATGAAGAATGCAGTTGAGCTCTAAACAACCTTATGAGCTGATTTTCCAGAAATAAAAGATTGAGAAGGAATAGTAACCTCTATTTATATTATCTAATTGTGGAGCTCAATTCCATTGAAAAAACTACTAAGACCAGACTCTTTGATGCAGCGCAGTACTCAGGAATTTACCAGCAATAATGTGCTGCAAAGTTTGCTATTCCAACTTCTATTGCTGGCACACGCCATTCAAACCAAGTCACATCCCTGATCATCATCACTTGTTCATGTTAAATTCCACTTATATGTATATATATCAACCTTTCATTTCACTGTCATTCGCATTATACCTGCATCGTGTTTGCAGCTTTTCCTTGCCACCCTGTACTTTGTGCAATGGTCAGTGTTTACGTATACATATATTTGATTTTCCTTTGATATTTTTATTATGATCTTCAAGTTAATATGGTCGAATTCATCTGGCCGTGCTAGGATAATTTCTGATAAAACGCTCAATGTAACAAAGCATACATGGTCTGAGGACACAATTATTATTGAATTTAGTACGTTGAGTAATGTGGTTATTATAAATACTGGTAATGATGTAGTAAGATCTACGAACTGTTATTAAACCACTTAGCTCTTTATGGCCCCCCCATAAGAAGCTGTTGTAGTGATGGCAACATTTGCAATGTACCCTATTGGGTGCAGTGCGCATTCAAGGGTTAAATAAGGATTAAATTCTTTCCTAAATGACGGAGATTTTCCAGTAGTGTTAGTTTTTTAGCAAAGCGTAATGAAACGTTGGCTGATACGTAACTTACATCGAGTTCAGTCTTCCGTACTGACATTCTACTGAATGCGTTATACTGTCGCCTCAGACTATGCACTTTGGTGTGTTGAACCTGTTCACCAGAATTTATCATTGCTTTGAAGACGGAACAGGCGAGGCGTGTTCGCTTCCTCTGTTCAATTGAACTGGTCTAGCTAACCATCCGATTCGCTGTTAACTGGTTCCGAATTTAATTTTTAGCAATCGATTCGTTGTTGTGAATTTAATTACAGCTGTTAATCCCAAACTGCTCGTACTCAGTGCAAAATAACCGACCGAACGCTCAGGACTGAAGTTTTGGACGAGTCAAATTTGAGCTATTCAATATGTATTACCTTGATCGAAAAAGGCGGATCGAAGGCGCCATTAGAATCCTGGTGCATTTTAGCAAATATAATGTTTGGTCATTGGTAGAATTTAGCAACACTGAAGCACTTTGCCTGTATTGCAAAAATTTCAGTTTTTGGAGTACCTACCTTCTTGTATCGAATTACCTAATTAAATATCAACAATAAAACATCCGCCTAAATGATAGTTATGAGATAACGCACTACAGTCGCATAAAAACTTATATATTATTCGAGTACAATGCTTAGTTTTACTTCAGGCAATAATGAATATAATTGAGTGCACTTTTACTACGCCAGATTTGTTGAAACTCTACCGAACGTTTCTGCGTTTATGCTCGCTCTCTTAGCGTTCTAATATCTTGTGTTTGAGCTTATTTTTTTATAAAAATTCTTAAGCTTACACATTGTTTTACTTGATTTATATGAACTGAGTTTACTCTCCTTTTGTTTTTATATTTATCCCCGTAGTAAACTTATCGTGCCTCTGCTTGTCTCTCAATCTACAGCTCTGTGAAACCAGAACAAGTTTTCTTCAGCGGCGACGTTGTCGGCGAGAGTGGCGTCAGCTCCATCGAAGAAATCGGTAATAAAACTTGAGCCTGCGTGCTAGCATATCAAAGGACGGATATAATATGGAAATCTGTTGCGCAGTTATCATTACTATCTAAATTTTTTATCGATTGATGCATGAATGATAATGAGAGATCATCGGTTCATGCATCATGCTCACTGTGTACATACACATTCCTACAGGAGCTGAAGTGATCCACAAATACGTGATCGACAACAAGGGGCCGTGGCGGGTGGACTCGACGCAAGTGGAAATATTGTGGCCTCATCAGGTGGAGAACTTCAAGCCACAAGGCAAATGGCTCCTTTACCTCACAGATCTCCCAACAGTAGACGGTACGTGCTGCTTTGTGCTTTTTTTTTATCTCCATATAATAAAAAACATGCCCGGGCATGTCAGTACATACTGACGCAATATACTATACGTGATACGTACAGGCAGCTGATACCTTACGCACCGTGCATACTGACGCAATATACTAGCTATACGTGACACGTACAAGCAGCTGATACCTTATGCGCCGTACATAGGTACTGACGCAAATCCCGGGCATGACGCCAAATCCCTAGAAATATTGAGCAGCACCAAGATACTCGACACGCTGTTTAGAAGCATCGCTTAAAGTAAATTTCTTACAGACATGAACCTTTGCTAATTCACACAGCTGAACGCAGATCCAAGCAATGAGTTCGACACCAACACAGATCTGGGTAGGAGAGACGAGGAGTTTGGCATTTACCAGCTGTCAAGTACCCATACATAGGGTCTGCGGCCACAGCTTGTGTGTCTCCCAAAGATTTTATGCTGGGGAGGGGTTGAAGGACGCCACCAATGCTCCTCGTTATTAATCGCTTTGTAAAGAGACAAAGGCTCGTAACACGCAGTCTGTGAGACAACGTTATCAATATTTTGCCTCTCCTGAAACTCGGTCAGCTTTTGCAGATGTTCTTTCCTATTTCCTTAGCGCAAGGTATGAATTTTCTCTTTTATGCCCTAGTAATGACTAGAGAGAAATACACTATAGTTGCCCAAACTTTTGCATGCATTGACTACTGGAATAAGAAAACTATCGATGTCAAACTACATATGTATTGCTAGTGAATGAAGTCTCCACTATAGGTTTTAAACATTGGTTTTAGTTTTTTTTATATATATTCCAAGACAAGATTTCTAGTTTCTGTATAGTCGCTCAAGCTGTTTGCGGTACATTTTTAAGCGTATGATAACGATTTACGGATGACAGTCATTGTGGCGTTACGGAGCTGTATATAAATCCAGGAAAACTGCCAATATTTTATATTTGTATACCAGGGTGTAACAGTCGACGTTATCATCATAATAATGGTGACATTATTTCCACACTTTACAGGTGACGGTGAATGCGAAGTTGCGGACCAGTATATAAATCCAGTAAAACTTCCCCGTAAGCGCTCGCCAAGCTACTCGCCCTTCGAAGGAGTCGAGGGAGAAGCTGAAGTGACGACCTACGCAAGGCCTACACCCGCTCCTCAACCTGTTGAGGAGGAGGAGGAGGAACCCGAAGGCTCTGGCGTATTGGTGTCGTCTGAATCCACCAACCGGACGACTATCACCAAAACTGTCTCATCGAGCTCTACCATCAACACTGTACGGACCGAGTCTTCCAAGACTACCAAGGACGAGAAAAGAACATCATCAAGTTCGACTCACGAAAGTCCCGGAAGTGGCGATGATGACTACGACTATGATTACGACTACGGCGATTATCCTGAGCGTCGATACGATCGCACCAACGTGGGAAGGGGAGGAGCGACACGAACCCACTCCCGGGTTAGTCGACGTGTGTACTCTACACGAACGGAATCTCGACGACAGGGTGTTGACGAGCCCTATGAAGATATTGATACCAGAACCAGCAGCACTACGTTCTCGGGCCGTGATCATGAGGGCGACAGAAGGCCTGGTGTAGATAGAGATCCTGTTCAAGATCGTGATCACTTACCGGACCGAGAAGGCGGCAGATTACCTGATCGTGATCGGTGGCCCGACCGTGAAAGCAACAGAGCACCTGATCGTGATCNGTTCTCGGGCCGGGCTCATGAGGGCGACAGAAGGCCTGGTGTAGATAGAGATCCTGTTCAAGATCGTGATCACTTACCGGACCGAGAAGGCGGCAGATTACCTGATCGTGATCGGTGGCCCGACCGTGAAAGCAACAGATCACCTGATCGTGATCGGTATGACTTGACTGATCGAAATGACGGGCTCCGAACGGATTCTTCCTCGCGTACTGTTTCATCACGAACGTACACATCTAGTTATGACCGCGACTTTGATGGAAATCGCATTGATGAAGGGAGAGGTAGAGATTCTTGGCGAACTGATAGCAATGTCCCTCCTGATTCTAGGTCATCCGATCGGCAGTCAGGTTGGTCGTCATCCACAAGGAGAGTGCACACTTCTCAAGTGCATTCCACCAGTGAGGGTGATGGGTCAGCAACAGGACCGTTTGACTCATCAGGTGCAGCAGTTGATGAACCTAGAGGCTCTGTCGATCGTATGGGCCGTGTCGATCCTGACGATGAAGATGGCCATTGGGAGACTCGAGTCTTTGACGGTGGACGAGGGAGAGAAGACAGGCGGTGGAGCAGCAAAACTGTCACTGGAGCTGACGGCACAGTTAGGCAAGAAGACAGAAATGAGTACAGACGGGTTCATTCGACCGCTGATTCTGGCTCACCTGCTTACGGTTCTGACGGTATCAGAAATACAAGTCGTTCGGAGCATTCCCGCAGGGTTTACACATCCAGAGTGAGCTCTACAGGTGACAGGGACAGAATTGATATCGACTGGGATGGGCACGATAGCGCAGCGCGTTCGCGGGACAGAGACAGTGACGCTCGTTACGGTTCTTCTGTAACGCGTGACGGAGACAGACATCGTTATTCCTCGCTCGATGATCGTACGCATTACTCAAGTCACCACGACTCTCGTAACGGCGATAGAGAAGGTGGAAGAGACGATTCTGGTTGGGAATCAAGCCACTACGATGGAGGTAGAGGACGAGAAGATAGACGACAAACGAGTAAGACATACGTCGACCGAGACGGTAGTCGAGTTACAGAGGACAGAAATGAAGTCCGGCGAACTCATACTGACACTAGCTTTAGCCCTGACTATGATCGCAATACTGACGTAAGACGAACAGAGCACTCGAGACGAGTGTACTCGAGCGTTAGTTCTACATCCGGATCTCCTGACAGCTCGTCTGTTGGCGATCTCGATTCATCAAGACATTCATCTGGTCGATATTTCTATGAAGACGACAGATCTCCTGACCGATCTCGAAACTTTGATGAAAGCAGTGTAGGACGCCAAGATCACCACTCACGACGTACTGACTTGGACTCTACAAGTTCAAGAAGACACTTCAGTGATAATTCCATTGACGGTTCTTCCAGTCGTAGAACTTACTCTCCCTACGAACCTTCCGGACGGGTGTCTGAATCTCGAACATATTCAAGAACGTATTCTTCATCATCTACTGGTGATGGATCACAATACAGACCCGAAACAAGATGGCAATCTGGTGGCTTCCGCTCTGGCGATCGTAGCACAACTGCTGGCGAAACCTCATCGCCCTCCACTACGTCTGGAACCACCAGCGACAGCTCTTACAGAAGCAGATCCAGTTCTGCTGGGTCAAGTGGCTCGTCTTGGAGTACGAGTGACGGAGCACGTGAAGAAAGCAGTCGTTCTTGGAGCACCGGAGCAGATGACTCCAAAAGAGACGGCACCCACGGGAGCAGAACTTGGGCCGCTCACGGAAGTAGTGACGGAGACGACAGAAGAAGCTCGTCTTGGAGAACCAGCAGCAGCAGTGGCTGGTCATCAAGCACAAGACGCCACGGCAGCGCAAGTGGAGGTAGCGATGGAGGTCAAGCTCACCACTCCACCGCCTCTGACCCTGATTATGACTATTATGAATATGATAACGAAGTAGAGGGGAATACAGATGGAGGTAATTCCGGTGTTACGTACACAAAAACTGTTGTCGATGATAAGACAGGAGAAGCAAAGGTGTATTCCCGTCGCGTCTTTGATGGATTTGCTACAGAATGGAAGGAAGTCGATTCGTCGAGTCCTCTCACATCTCAATCAACATCTAAGGGATCTTTTGAAAACCGTCTGGGTGGCAATGGTGAACTGCGGCACTCACTTCGGCGCGTTAAGAGGGAGCAAGAAATGGTTGTGCAGCCTGAAGCTTATACCGATGATCAGACTGGCCGTACCCTGCAGGCTGTTAACTTGGTAAGTGGAGTATTTTAGCGATCTCTTGACCTGCTAACATCCCAATGACACAGACCCTATTCTTGGGGAAGTACTATTTGTATCTTACCCAAATGGGCACAGAGATTTTTTAAAAATTGGAAGTCGGGATCAAAAACTCCTCCCATGGAGACTCTTTTGCATATACTGCGTAAAAAGGCACGAGTCTCTCTCTCATATAGTCTTTCATAAATGACAACATTGGAAAGTTTGATTTAGCTCAATAAGAATGTATAGCATAGAAAGGAGTTCCATGGTGAAACGCAATATGAGATTGGGAAAAGGTTGGAGTCGAGAGCTGCTTGAGGCGGATGCTTAACAGATGTAAAGAAAACTTGCATTTCACGTGACCTCTCGCTGCCGATGGTCCCAAGCAATACATTATGAGCTAGCAATAATTATATCTGGTTAATGAACATCTTATAGTCTCAGAAAATATTATCTAGCACATTACCTTAATTAAATCTGCCAAAATGTACCCATAGCCTATTTGATATTTTAGTTATAGTTGTAGAAAGTATCGTATTTCTAAAGCTACAACTCGAAGTGTCTATGAAACTGCTAAATTTATTATACTTTTTCTTCCGCAGCGTTGCACTGGTGATGTGCCTACGGCCAAGTGCATTCCCATCGTCTGCACCATCCGCAATTTAGGAGCCAAGAGCTCGGCGAGCATCCGCATCGTGTCGCGCCTGTGGAACGCGACGCTGGTGGAGGACTACGCCCACGTGAACCTCGTGAACATTCAGAGTCGCGGCGAGCTGCTGTTGCCTGAGGACCTGCGGNGCAGTCCAAGTCGGTGCCGCTCTGGGTCATTCTTGTCTCCATATTTGCCGGACTTTTATTACTTGCGCTTATTATTCTATTGCTGTGGAAGCTTGGCTTCTTTGAAAGAAAGAGACCGGACACTGGTAGCATGTCTAAAAATGGGTATTAATAACTAATTGCCATTAGACTGATGTAAAAATTCCACTAGGTCTAGCTCATTTCTGATATTAGCCAAGTCTTCGATGCGTTTCTGTGACCGTAACGAATCAATGAAGGTTGTTTGTTTATTTAAGGTAGGTTGCTTAAAGCTCATTAATCGATGCAACAGTATTGCTGCGCGGCTACACTTCCCTCGACCTCACACCCAGTTTGGTGAAACCCACACGTCTTACATTTAGCGGCCTCTCATTTCCAAGCCGCGTCCCTCGTCAAGGTGCGAGCTTCAAAAAAACTTATTCCTTAGATAGGGCTTACAAGCTCTGCATGAATTAAATTTCCCAGTTGATATACTGAGAAATTACCACTTCAACATTCTGCGCTGCACAACAGCCGCAACATCGCAGCATCTGACGCGCAGCACTGTTGCCTCGAGCAAGGCGGTCGCGTTACGTGCCAACCATCCATGTTGTTCTTTCACTGGTGCTCCCGTAAGTGGCGTCTGTACATATGTTTAGCTCCATTGTCCAAACCGGGCTTTGTTCACGCCTACATTTTTTTTTTTTTGCCATCACGCTCTAATTCTCGCTGCTTTTCACTCATCTTAGAATTAGTATTAATGTTTATTTGTTGCTTACGTTGGAACTTTTGCGACGCATTGTATGTATGATTCGTTGGAACTTAGGATAATGAATTCGTGCTCATTTTATATATTGACCGAAGCACTGGGCTTCATCTCTACGTGCCAAGCTATGCTAGTCATGCGTACCCCGCCCCGCACGCGGAGGAAAAGTGACCTGTCGCACTTTCTTCTATTATTTTATATTAATTTTTTATTAAACTTTGGAAAAAGTTGTAATATAATAGAATACGATTTCACAGTCGCCAAGTATAATTTTTTGTGCAATTCGTAGACATTTACAGTACGTTAATATTTTGCCAGCTTTTGACAGTTCACTTTACGACGCCATTATTTACATGTTTATCATAATTCTCATTTTGCATTTCGAGCAATTCGTTACTGTATTAGGAGGCTCCTCTCGCCACGTTACCATGACGCCCCAGTTAATTTTTTTTTTATGCTACATCGCACATTTTCGGCCCGGCTTTGCTTAGTTTGCCGATCATTTCTATTATTATTAGAGGAAAGCCCAAGAATGTGAATTATTAACAGGACACGGCAAATTTTATATTCCTCATTAACAGAAGTGATGGCTACCTACACATTGATTCAGTTATAGATACTGTACTGCCTTCTATGTCCGTTTTCAACTGATTATTCAGGTAGTCCTTTTATTGCGTGTTAACTTTAAAAAAAAGTATTTATTGCCAATACCAATTTTAAAAAGTCAAGAACATGTTTTAGGAGTTCTGAGTTACTATATTTCCATTGATAACTGTTGTTTATTTTTGTATCATAATTGTGTACTGAATTGAGCTATGTTCATAAACACGCAGGGCCGTAGACTTGTAATTTCAGGTAAATCTACTTTTGAAAAACTTTTTAAGTTATGTGTCTGTGTCTACCTGATTGTCTACAACAAAATGAATGAGCGTAGGCGTTTAGAACCATTGTCATTGCATTTAAATTTACGTTTTTAGAAGTTTCTTATCTGCTATAGAATCTTGCCTTTGATTTTATGTACTGAGGCAAGATTAGTGTCAAGGAGCTTAGAGGCATGCATACGGCCAATCCGACTAGGAATTGCACCCGCTTTTCTTTCCTTCTTTATTGTTATACGTCTACTGACTGTATTTCTGTCCTTCCTCTTGTTTTCTGACTTACTTTTCTAATGCTTGGTGTTCCTCCGCTCATGTCTTTATCTTTGCCTCCCTAAAAACACCATTGTGGTGTCCATTGAGGCCTGAACAGCGCGTAGAACAGCAGGAGTTACGTGTTCTCCCTGCTTTCAGTCTGCTGCTTCGGCCACCAAGTTTAATATAAACATAGTTGCACAATAACATGATTGTCGTACGAGCAGTAAAAGCACTACCAGGTGCAGAACCGCGTTTCCGAGACAACCATGGAACTATATGAGGAATTAAATTGTAATTACTCCCGTCTGCAGAATTACCATCTCGGACTCTGAGGCAAATGTACGCTAAAGAATTTGTAATGGTAAATGTTTGTATTAGATCTTGAATGCTAAGCCTTACACTATATGTTGCCATGTTTTTTAGGTTCAATGCTCTGCCTTTTCATGTTTAGTTATTTATTTGAACACTCACTGCCATGTTGTCACAACACCATTTTAACTCTTTGTTGTGAGTTGTTTTTTAGATGCAACAAACTCTTGGTGTTCCGTAAGCTGAAATGGTATTTTTGGCTGTTGCTCAGATACGAGCTGAGCAGTGGTTAGCGCTATCGAAAGTTGTATGCTTGTTTTCCGCACCACACAAATGCACTCGATTGGTTAGGAGTCCGTGCAGGCGTTGGAAAGTGGAAACTAACTGGCAAAATGACTGAATGGATTCGATAAGATTTAATAGCAGGCAGTAGACGGACCAACAGACAGGTCCTGTCTCAGAGAACAGCCGAGACTTACGTTCCGGTTCTCTCTGAGCTATTACCATTAGACCAAAATCATTTAGGCATTTGAAGAAGGAAATTAAGAGAAATGAATATGCAGTATAGTGCAACCTCGCTTAACGAGCGAAATTCGTCCCGAAGCATACTCGTTATACAAAACACTCAAAAATATTCATCTCTTTACCTGTGGTATGCAAAGGAGCCTCATGCAGTCTCCTTGTTACTTGCTTTCCACGTGATCATTTTACCTGCTCATGTTGCAATTTACCGTGTTTCCCATGTCATAACACGGACTTTTCTTCCTGAAAACGTCCTCAGAAATCACACTACATCATAGCACTTGAAGATCAAGTAATATTTTTTTCAACAATTGCATAGCTAATTAAAGGGGCGTCTAACCCGTTGTTTCGTCTTTTGACACGGCCAATGCGGTGATTGTTATGGCAACTGCTCGTTGAGCGAGGCTGCTGTGTACTAACAAACTGTATGCGCTTTGAGTGAACGACCGATCGTCCGTCTGTAGCTGTTTAAATGTTGTTCTTACTTGTATTGTAAATAGCTTATGTATATTTTTGGAACGATTAATGCTAAAAGAGAACTATATTGTTGCAAAAGTTCGTATTTTAAGCTCATGTTGATATATTGGCATCGAGGCATCACTGTCGATGCTAGTTTTAACAGTAGTTTAATTAGTTTAAACTTAGATGGATGGTTGGTGCTTATGATGGCAGTTTGTACATCGCTTTCATATTTTCTCTCTATCATGCTAATCCTTTACGCCCTCGTGTAACGAACGTCCTTATTGTCACGATTTAAAGTAAACAAATCTACAGAAATGAAAGTCTACAGTCGTAACAATAGCTAGCTGCGGCGTCATCGCCATTGGCTAGTAGAATCGCCACACCATGCTGGTTTCATGTATCAAACACGTTCCTAACATGAAAAGGCGAATTTGTTTTTAGTATCAGAACTTCAAATCTAGACCGATGATATTGTTTGCTATTAGCTTTGTTGAAATTTTGAATTGTAAGTAGTACAATGTCATTGATACGCCACTCTACTGAAAAAACTTTTAAGAACGAAAATTTTTATCGAAGGACGTTCGATTGTATTAGTGACGTTAAATAATTGTGACAATCGTTCCGTACTCACTCACTCTGCTATTCAAATGCTGCTTCTTTTATTATCTGACGTACGTATCTTCCTCAATTTCTTATCGTGAGTGTAGCCTTCTATATTTTCAAATATTGGTTTTGTACGTCAAGATTCGTGACTCATCTGATGCAGTAGTGCCTTCTTTTCAGGATTTCCAGAGTTATGAGTTGAAGCTCCTTTGATTGTTTTTTTCGTTGCACGCTAAAATCTGAAGTATATACTAGCGAGAATAAGGTAAACTGTCAAGTCGGAACAGCATTTATAATACCGGTAATTCAATAAAGGTTTTACTGCAAGCAAGCTGAGTTGTGAGCTCGGTTTGGGAACGTAATAAAACTCTTCGGGTCAGTATACGACTTGCGAGGTTTTATGCTTCATTTTGTCTGTTTAATTGAGTGATCAATGTTATTCGTCGATAATACTATGGCGGTCTAAGACGGATTTACAGAGCTTTCCGCCTCTTTCTCAAAAGCCATCCTGTGTTATAAGGAGTTGCGCCTCTAGATGGGACTCTGTAAGTCACTTTAGCCTTAAGCCTTCAAGAGGCCTTTGTTCTTGTGTCCACTTTCATTCTGTATACTCTTACTGGTGAGCTTTGTCCGCTGCTCTGCCTTTTTTTTCTCAATTTACTCTTACCAAGCGAGGGCTTCTTGTTTTGCTTGCGTACTCAGTGTCCCTGCTTTCTTCCTCTCTTTCGGCTGTAGTAAGCGTTCAGGGCGAGGAGGCTCGAGAGAGCCTCATACTAAGTTACAAAATGAACTTACGTTCCGCTACCAATTACTTGCAAACAGACGCCGGCAACGTGAAAAATCTTTTGAAATTCGCCAAAACAAGTGAAAAAAAATTCCATTTTACTCGACTTATATTTTAGCAGATCTTGAGCAGCAGTATTACAGAGCTTATGCACCTTTGTTGCACTGTTCTCTCCCTGCATGCTGTTCTTCTGTATTTTATGTACATGTTTCCATGGTAGAAATATGGAAATATTATGTTTTGATACATTATAATATCCGATTTAATATGCATCAATTTCTTTTTTATATCATCTACTCGCTGCAAACAAATCAAGATAATGTCTGGATTAAAGCGCAGCAGCTAAAAAAACTCAATCATTTTACAACTTCTGAAGCACGTTGTAATCACAACCTTTTTGGCGCTACCGTAACCCACACTACTGTAGCGCTAGCTTGTAATAAGATGCGTGGGGTTACGATATATNAACAAATCAAGATAATATCTGGATTAAAGCGCAGCAGCTAAAAAAACTCAATCATTTTACAACTTCTGAAGCACGTTGTAATCACAACCTTTTTGGCGCTACCGTAACCCACACTACTGTAGCGCTAGCTTGTAATAAGATGCTTGGGGTTACGATATATGCGAGCCGCTTCCCGTCTGCGGCGCAATTGTGAATGGCGGGCAACATTCGCGTATTCCATGTTACCTTGGGGTTGTGATTTCAACATGGTTCAGGAAGGTAGAGGAACAGGTACTTCTATTCTGTATTTTGCTCCTGTACATAGTAACATTTGGGCTACAAAACGTGATGTGCATTTGTGTCTATCATCTGATATTACTGTGCTTGAGTGCTCCAAGTTTAATGTAATTACCCTGCCAATAACAGTGCCTTGATATTGTTACGCAAGCATAACTTACAGAATACGTACGTAGACCTATACCGGTATACTCTTAATGATATTTATTATCGAGCTTCCTCTATGTGACCAATTTTAGGTATTTTAGAAGACCAGTGTACACTATGTAGCTATTTTCCAACTGTGAACATAGTGTACTTCACCGCTGCTCTGACACGTTAGAAGTGAAAGTATCTTTTTGGATTTGTCGGAAAATTTGTGTCTAGACTACATACTAGGACCACGTGTGCTGCCACCTACCGCTGCTCAGAACTCATGACGAGCGTACGTTTTAAAACACCAAAGTACGTAGTTCAAATACGAAATCAGAGTGCATCCTTGTCCATTCGAAATAGTTTGAATACCTACACTTTTTGTAAATGCGAAGAATATGCATTGCTGTACTGCCAATCCGCTCGCGCTCGATAATACTGATGGAAGAAATTCATAAGCTACGCTGATTATTATTATTATGGTATCATGAACGTCCCGTCGTTTACTACTTAGTGAAGGTGTTCTATTCATATTATTTTGTCTACTTGAAAAACAAGTTCTCCATAAGAACATGGGACAGCAAACCGCTAACCAACTGGAATGTTCATGAGGAATTTGTGTCAAACTTATTGTAAAACATGAAGATAAAATACAAACGCAAACAACTACAAGCAACTGCTGCCTGGCCCGTCCGTCGCTGAAGACAAAACATAACTTGAAATTAGATTCTTGACAGGGCCACTGCAAATCAAGCAGATCACTGCACTCAAGTAATTGATCAAAAGACTTACGAACTGAGATGCTTATCAAAGCACAGTAGAAAACTGGTGAGAAGCTGATCGTGCGTTGTATGCATCGTTCAAGGTAACCAGCTCCTAAGTCCTGACGAAGCTGCAAGCTCTCACTTAATTCTGCAAAGGAAAACATAGCGAGCCTCGTCCCTTAACATTGGCGACCTTTTGGTTCAGCCAGTGTCTTATAGCTCTTTTATTGAAATGGCGCCGATGCTGTTATCTGTGCTCATCCAGTCTTAAAGTCCGCTTTCGTTTCCTTCAAGTTAATTTTGCTTTGTTCTATCTTCAGTTTTCTTCAGGGTCGCGAAGTATTTCCGAAATTAAATCTACTTTTTATGTTAGAAAAATGATGACTTGAGATATTCATGTTTTTAATCTGATTATAGACCTTATTTTGCGCACGTATATAGCGGAAACAAAATTTGTCAAGGCATATTATGCTTTTAATCTTCAAGCACTGATAACACTATTATAAGCTCTTATTCCTTATCATTGGCTACTATTGCGTGCAAAACTCTCATTAGTTCCAGTCTCTGTTTGATACCCTGATGTGCGTTGGCAGGGAATGTATTGCTGGGATCCGTGTTCGCCTGTGTAGATCTGCAAGCAATTTCAAGGAGTTCAGTTTTCAAATTTCAGCAAAATGATAATGATGGGCTATCTATTTTTTTGTCGTTTTGGCACATACACCCACTCAACACGATGAAATATGTATGCTCAAAATTAAAGAAAACTTTAATTGAAGCATTTCTCGCCTTTAACGTAATGTGGATTCTTCGCATTTCATCTCCTAACTTTTTTCCATATCATACTTGCACCTGTTTTAAGACATTCAAATAGCAATGTATTTGGAGCGGTAATGAAGGTAACTACATTACTTGGGTTCACGAAGTATTTGAAATCACTTTGTTTAAGTAAACTGATTAGGAAGAAGATTATCTCCCGATTTCACTCTATATGGTCTATTGTGCGTGTATACAGTAACTATATATATAACTTTGCCAAATACAAATTAAATGTTGAGTATTCCTTTTTAAAGTTTGCTCTATATCGTTGTTATTTTTTGTGAAAAACTAGGTTGTTGTCTGTATTTTGTATATATGTGCTTATTGTTTAAAAAGTGAACCGTATCTATTAGCCTTATAATGATTCTCGTCGCTTTCTGATGATTTGTAAATAGAATTTAGCTTTGGCGCGTCTTGGAACTTTTTTTAGTGCACAGTGCAGTTTTTTTTTTTTTCATTGTACATCTCTTTGGAACGAAGGACAATTCATAGCGAATACTCAAAAGTTCCCATAGTCGCCGAGTGCTACGGTTGTCCAAAATCTTCAGTTCTAGACGAGCTCTTGGCTATATAAAGTTTCGTGGTGCAGGACCTACACACACACTGCGGCCAGTAGACCTAGCACCGAATAGGCACCATTTTTTTAGATCTAGGCAAGTTCTGCGACATGCCTCCGTATGTTATCCTAATTGCAGAGTGTGGCCTTATTGCTTCAGATCTCTACGAGCATTGGGTCATACTCTGCGACCTGGGTCCGATTTAAGAGTGCCGCCCCCTGTGGTCCCTATTGCCCGTAACCCCGTGTGTGTTCTCAATGCTCCAGATCTTGACAAGCACTCGGCTACTCTCTGCAGCGTTGATGGTTCCTATCAAGACTGGCTCTGTAGGATCTAAAGACATATGACTTAAAGAAACTAATGTTCTCGCTACCGAATATTTTACCTATACTGCTGAAAGCGAATAATAAAATACTTATGTAATGATACTGAATTTTAAGTATCCTCGTACATTTGTAATCGTTGTTGGCAACAACGTGTTTTTTAAGCTCAAAAAACAACTGTCGTCACGATAAATTGTAAATTTTTCGATGTTTTTCATCGAAATTTAGTGGGAGGTTTTAATGCAGTCTGCAAATTTCACATACGTTAGCGCTTTAGATTAATGAAATTTCCCAAATTACTTTCTATTGGCGATAGTGATCAAAATCTTGATACTAATTAAACAACTGCACGAAAATTGAAAACAGTCACTAACTACATAGCCTACATTGGATATATGACCGAACAAGGTTATCTTTTGCCTTAATCTGATCTGATTGGAGTCTCAGTGGTGTCTCCCATTGGTTCCTCGGACCATGGTGCCCTATCTGCGACGCTGCAGGTTCGTCAGCGGGTGCCCAGAGTCACTGTGAGGCGTGAAATATTTTTGAAGTCCAGAGTGAATTGGGATGCTGTCTCTGGTGCCATCCTCGCGCTACCTTGGGATGTTGTGAGGGAGTCTACTGATCCTGGGTCTACTTTAGATCGGCTTCTCTCTGACATGGTGCGCGCTTATGTCCCTTCCCGCTTCATAACGGTTAGGACGGGCGAGGAGCCCTGGTTTGATGATGCCTGTAGGAGAGCGCACCAGTTAAAGCGGGAGGCATATGCCCGTTTGCGTTCTAGCCGGTCTGCTGTTAACTTTCAGCTTTTCAGAGAACAGCGGGCTGGTGCTACTTATGAGGAAGCTGAGAGGTAGCACAATTTGAGGTCCAGGGAGTTGTTAGTCTCGTCTGTTAGCCCACATAAGTGATGGTCCACCATGAAGAGCGCTGTGCTTGGTGTGAGCTCTTCTGTACCTCCTTTAATTGGTACTGGTAGTGATCTTGTTGCGGACCCCGCTGCCAAGGCGGACCTTTTGTTGCGCTACTTTGATGGGAAGCAG
>LQNS02278075.1:5820760-5837704 GCA_001587735.2 Parhyale hawaiensis
AGTCGCGAGGATTCATTCATTGCGACTTTGATTAGGTGTCACTGGGCACCGCTATCTACGAGTGCAACAAGCTGTGCGCCTGTGTCAAGAGTGGGCAGTGCTACAATCGAGTGGTGCAGAAGGGCCGCACTGTGCAGCTCACCATCTTCCGCACCGACAACAACAGAGGCTGGGGTGTCAAGGCAGGCGAGCTCATCAGAACTGGCTCCTTTGTGACTGAATACGTTGGTGAAGTCATAAGTTCTGAAGAGGCTGAACGTCGGGGACAAATTTATGGTTAGTTTCTGGTCTAAGTACAGTAGGTAGTATTTTATTCGCACAAACTCACGCAAATTTGATTGAAACTGTTTGTGGAAACATAAATTCGACAATGCAACCTTATTTGTGCGTGAATACTTTGTGGAGTCTGGTTACTTATGAGTCTGATTATATGAAGTGAGTTCTTGAGTTATGAAGATACTGTTTGAAAATTTATATCAATAATATCTTTGAAAAATAGTTGTATCCTAAACGATTAAATTGCCTCTCGCGTGACTGAATAAATTCGATTCTTAGATTCTACATCATTTTTTATTGCAATGAAGCGTGTCTTAGGTCAGAGGAAGAAGGGGGAGATGCTGTCTCTACCTGCAAACTTGTCTTGCAGTGACTGAACAATGAATTGATTTCTTGACGTGGAATTTTTAATTATTGTATTTTAGATATTTGTTTAAGCCTCCCTAGCTACTGCTAAGTTGTTCAATAGAGCTAGGGATAAGGGCATGTTACATGAACTTCCCCTCAGCGGGCATAGGATGAGCCAGAGGATTCGGTTAGTTAGGTTCGCCCATCCTATGTTACGGGAAGCCACGACCACAGGGAAGACTGTAGGTTACATGACCCATTGCTAGGCCTTGGGGACGTCTGTCTTTCGTGCTCACATTGCTTCCTTTCGATTTCATACTCTTACTATGTTTCTTTCTCCTGTTCATCCTCTTCGTTCCCGAATTGCTGTTCCCATGCCCGTTGATCCTGTGAGGGGAACACCCTCGTGCATGGGTTCTGCGTTTGTCCCTATATGTCTCTTCAGTTCATTTTCCTCTCTTAAAATAGCTCAGTACTGATATAGGGAGGCTGAAGCTATCGTATCTACCCCACCAGTCTGTAACATGTGCGTTCAAGTCGTGATATTCATGCATAAGCGTTCCCTAGCCGGATCGACGCACGTGAAGCAGCTAGTGCGAAGGGAAAGGAACAACGAAGCAGAAACATTAGTAGGAGTATAAAATAGGAAGTAGCAAAGTGGGCACGGACGGTGTCCTGTAGGTCCATCTCAGGTTAAGGTAACCTAGGAGTCGTATGGGACTCCACTCCCCTTAACATGGGATGGGTGAACCTAACCAATAACCTCATCTCATAGCCAATACCTAGTCCTTCTTTTATCTTGTGTTAGAACTTGAGGTGGTTTGACTTATGTTTGGAAGATATTGCTAATTCTGTGAATTCTATCATCAAAAATTCTATGGTTGTTTTTGTCAGAGAATATTGAGGTACCGTGATTTTTCAGACGCTCGAGGCTGCACGTATCTTTTCGACTTGGACTACAACAAAGGCGATCTAAATCCCTACACCGTTGATGCTGCTAAGTATGGCAATGTCTCCCACTTCATTAATCATTCAGTAAGTTCAATGATTCTGGCTGTTGTATATCTACTTGACACTAATGATCTTAGAAGAGTTCACTAGGCGAGATAATGATTTCTGAGCTTTGATAGCCTCTCTTGCATTGTATAGGATCCGCTTTGACCCTTCATTTTCAGTTCAAGTCGCGTGCGCTGGGTCTAACCTGTACGTTCACATGACAGCGGGGCGCATGCTGTGCTCTCAGTGGGGTTTCAGCACGGGAGCGGAGGCACTCTGCCGTAAATGGATGATGGGAGCAGAAACTCCAGAACTTCGGCTGTTTCCTTTTTTTCTCCTCGCCCCTAGTACTGTTTTCAGATCATATGAACCCCGAAGTTAACCATAGGATAAAGCTTCTGACGTGTGGTTATGTACCGCATTATCTTCCTTTATGATTGATATTATTTGTGACTTTAACTACAGGGCTTGATTAGGAGCGCATCACTGTACGGCCCGAGGCGGGTATATTGTTCATTCGCTGTGTATTTACTTAACTTTTTTGCTCGAATGGTTTCAATTATCTGGTTTGGCCACTCGCCATTTTTTAAAATTCATGCAAAATTGTAGCAGATCAGAAAGGTTGCGCCCTCAAATGACGAAGATGTTGCTCATGTTGTAGACTTTTATTTTTTATTTTTTTAACTTATAATTATTCCGCAAATTTATCGCTCTTGATCATACAAAAATGTTTTGAAGATACAATTTGAATGTGCATACTTTAGGAAAGAGAGTGCAATTAAATGACTAACTGTATAATATTCCTGCCACAGTGTGATCCCAATCTCGTCGTTTTTAATGTGTGGATCAACTGCCTGGATCCTGACTTGCCGAAGCTTGCGCTGTTTGCTGTCCGGGAGATTAAGAAGGGAGAAGAGCTCACATTCGACTATAACTCGCCTTCGGCACGGCCAGAGGAGCCTGTGGTGCCAACAGATGGTGAGTCGCAGTACTTATCTGCTTTTTGTCTCGATTGTGAAATGGAAAAATCGGTTAGCCTATATATGACAGTAATGAAACTGTCTCGGACGTATTGTTTTTCTGATCATAAGTCTTATGTTATCAGATTATCCAAGCCTGCAGACCATGGAGCTCAAATTTCGACTCATTGATGGATGGGAAACAAAGAATATTATGTGGTTCTGAAAATAGTTGATACGGAGTCTTGGATTTGCTAGATAATCGCTGGTGTTGTTCCCTCATGCAGAGTTTCCAATTTGTAGTAAAAGCAATAGACTATTTATATATATAATTCATTATTGTCTTAGATCTTATGCTACTCCTGAGATGTTGCTTGCTATCTTCAAACAATTTTGGTGCCTGAGGCCCTGATTTGTTTACAGTAACTTCGCTGCACTTGTGTTTTTGGACAGAATTGTTGCAAATGTTATTAATTTTCATGGGTAGAAATTGAAGCTCTGGGATTGCTGAGCTCTATTATCAGTTTCAGATAGTAGGTATCAACTTTAAAATTAACGACCACAATCTAATGCTTCTGACTCGTATATTTGTTCAGCATTCGTTTTATTACCTCTGACAAGGAGGTTATGTATTCGTCGGGTTTGTCTCTTGGTCTTTCTGTCACCAAGTTAATGCAAAAAGTCATGGGCGGATTTTGACGAAATTTACAGGGATTGTTAGGTATGTTAGGAGAAACAGATGAATAACTTTTGGTGAAGATCCGTCCATCCGTTTGTTTGTCTCATTTTTCTCAATGCCATAACCCTAAAAGTTCTGGACGGATTTTAATAAAATTTAGTTACTTGAGTTATTAGGTAGGTATATCACGATGAGTAAATTGACAAAATTTTTGTGATGATCTGTTTGTTCGTTTGTCTCTTTGTCGTTGTGTTTAATTTTATGTTTGTTAGCGCCATAACTCAAAAAGTTTTCTAAGGATCTTTATGTAACGTACTGGAGTTGTTAGTGATGTTAAAAGACATTAATAATTAAGTTTTGGTGCAGATCGGTTGATTCGTTCGTATGTTTGACTTATGTTTATCATAATGTTTCTTAGCAGTATTACTCAAAACGTTTTGAATGGATCTTTATGAAATTTACAGGAGTTGTTAGTAATGTTAAAAGACATAGCTAAATGATTAAATTTTGGTGCAGGTCGGTTGGTTCGTTTGTATGTTTTACTTGTGTTTGTTATAATGTTTGTTAGCTAATAACTCAAAAAGTTTTTGATGGATTTTTATAAAATTTACAAGAGTTGTTAGTAATGTTAAAAGACATAAATTATTAAATTTTTCTGCAAATCGGTTGGTTCGTTTTATGTTTGACTTGTGTTTCACATAGCTAATGTGTTTACAGCCTAACTCAAAAAGTTATGAACGGATCTTCAAAAAAATTGCAAAAACTGTTAATAGGTACTATCAAAAGGTACAAATAATTAGATTTTGGAGTTGATACAAAGACGATCATGGATTCAGAGCTAATTTGAATTTTTCGTTACCGTTGCCTTACTTGGCGGAGGTATGCGCTCTCGGAGTGCTTTAGTTTATGTTTAGAATAACGTGTCACGCTAACAATAATATTTGTTTGAGTGCCAAATAACACTGCATCTCGAGGCATGTCTATTGCCCGCTGCACTAGCGCACTCTCCTCCCTCTATGTAATTTTTTAAAAGTAATTTTACGAGGTTTGACATTCTTTGCAATTTATATTGTGTAATATGTTATATTTCATCATTGTTACTTGCGCATTCTATCATTCGAATATTTCTTCCTAGATACCACGACTGGAACTACTTCACCAGAAGGAACGCCGGGAGAACAGAGTGCAACTTTGGGCAGTTTAGATATGGCAGTTCGGAAAACGCCGAAGCGCGGAGCCGCCAATGGCAAGACACTGTGTCTCTGCGGCGCTGCAAACTGTCGACGGTTCTTTTTCTGAAGTTGCGCACCAGTTAGCAAGTTCGTTGTGCTTCGTTTTCCTGAAGGTAGTTGCGATTGCTGCGGTGCCTCTGGGGATCAGTGGCACATGTACAAAATTAGTTCAATACTTATGTTACTTGTAAATCTATTTCTAAAATTAGCTCTTCGCACCGTTTTCTTTAATTTAGAACTAGTAAATGAGGGATTACGATTGTGACCACGTGATACATTTTGTGCCCAGTTTATTTTGATGCTGAGGAGATATGAATTGAATTGTGGCATATTTTGTTGATATTTACTGGGGGGTTTAGCGGTTTATTAGTGTTGCCTCTCTGAGGAAAGGCCAACAGATTTTGAAATTTGCAATCGTCATAGTTTTGCAGTTGTGAATGGCAGCGATACAAGCAAGTTTTATTTTCGACACTATTCAATATTTTTTATTGCCACGCCAAAAGCATTGATTGCTGAAGTTTCTTAGCGACTAGAAAAATATGATGGTGACTCTTAACTCGGTTTACTTTTTCCTATGAAAAAAGTGCGTTCAACGTATGTTTGTTGATTCTTTTGTTTTCCCGTTTACGTTCAGCGTGTTTGACTTTTACTTGGCGGTAACTAGAAATTTTTGTACAGAAAGCAAAATATTTCTGATGATATCACTATATTATGCAATATCCCTTTAGCGCCTCAATAGAACATCACTTTTCATAGGAAAAACACTACATGTAATGTCATCATACGTGTACTGTAGGCACCAAAGGGTTAAATTTCAGGAGAGTCAAACACTGGTTCAGGTTTCTCATTTCTAATATTTTGTTTGTTCATGTATAAGGCAGCATTTCGTAAAACATACAAATTTTTATTTACACTGTTTTCGCTGCATTGCAGGTAGTATTTGCTACATTATAACAACTTTTGGGGCTCATGTACGTATGTATTTATATGAGAGAAGTTCAACAGATTGTGTGGAATTGACGAAAGTCTGTTAAATATGTCAAGTTTTCTTGCCTCATCTTCTGCAATAGTTTCTCTAAAAAGTTATTTTATTAGGCTAATAACAATTTGGCCTTATATATGTAAAGGAACTGGGTACATATCGATTCGAGTGAGTTGCAAGGCGTTTGCATCAATGCCGCTGGGATCGTTAATTTCGAGATTTGTGTCAGTTTGATGAGTGCAGTTTGTTTGGGTGTGAGTGAAGTGGAAAAGAATGCGAGAGCTTCGCGCATATTCAAACTCAATGGCAATGAGTCATGAAGTGATGTTTTCCAAGGTAACCAAAACGTACTATCTAATTCATTTTATTTGGTGAGAACCGAATTATGTCGGGTATCGCAATTAGATTCCAGTTCTATCCAGTGGCAGGGAAACTAACATAAGATACTAGTATCTAATTAATTAATATATCCAGTAGTTGAACCGTTTCCACAACACGAGCGATCACGCAGCGAAGAAATTGACATACCTACAGTAATAGTATGTCAATAGAAACATGGAACCCATGCATGAGGGTGTACCCACACTGGAGCAACGCTCATGGGAACAGCAAGTCTGTAAAGAAGGGGTCCTTTGGTGTATATTCTGGCCGGTCCGTTCCCTGCCACAATATATTTGGGCATCACGCAACCAAGGGTCCCTCGTGCCTTTTCCACAGGAGATGTTGCAGCTTGCCGCAGTTCCTGCTGACAAGGTTAGTTTTCGTAAAGTTAGGTAGGCTCTCTAAACTTCCGTTTCTGTCCTGCGAGGTGGGCCGCCGATCGAGGTGACCAACTTTTTCTACGGAGCTCTTACATTCGCCCGTGTGGAGGGCCACGGAGGGGACTGTCCGCTCGGGCGCTTCTTTCTTCTGTCTTCTCTTACCACCTGAGCACAACGTTGTGGTTCCAGCTGTAAGCTGAGTAAATCATCTTAGATTGCTACTGATCGTTCTAGTTTCGGAAATGCGGGACAATATCAATATAATAATAATATAAAGAAGGTGAAAATAACATCAGCAGGAGTATAAAAGCGGAAGGATTCAAAGTGGACACGGTATGTCGATTACATTTGTTCTGAATCGTTAGAAACCAAAAATGTCAAGAAGCACCCAATTAATCTTGCTAGTGTTGCAAGAATATTTTGCGTGCAATTTTCTACAAAGTTTTTGTCTCGCATTCAACGGTCTGCTTGCCTTGAAGAAATAGATTGGAATTAGATTCGCTCGTCAACATCCGAGGAGTTGCACTTCCAGTTATCTGTGTTCTCCGCAGCTTATCAGCATAACTTTTTGTAAAGCAGCTTGATTATGTGCACTGTGTTGTTTTCCATTATTTCCAATGCAATGATGATGAATTGCGCTGTCTCAGTAACGAGCAGAAAGTATCACCGTCAGACTTTCTTCTGCTTCGGCGTAACGACGATCAGTTGCGGTGCCTGAGCTGGATGCCCCACTGGCGTTCTACTGTTTTCTGGTCTCAGCTTTGCCTGGGTGACGATCAGTGATTCTTCCTGAGGTTCTTTTACTGCCAGACTAATATTTTTCAGTGTGTTTACACTCACCCTCGCTTGCCTACATTATTTACACCGTAGTAGCGTCATGGGTACCTGAAAGTGCTCCGTCTGCCTGAATTTCCCATATCTGAGGTTCCCTCTACATTAGGGCGCATATCAAGCACGCCGTGCTCTAAACCCCAACAAGACTATAGTTTTTTTTGTAAATGTGCAAAAAATTTGTAAACTATTGGCCTATATACTGAAAACTTAATTTACAGACAGATAACCCCAATTATAATGATAATAGTAATATTGTCTTGAGATGGCATTATATCAATTTCTGAAGAATACGAAATTTCTTCTGAGCATTATATCGTATTCTTTAGAAATTGATAATAGTAATAATAATTAGAGACAGACGCAGGTATTTTTTTCTTGGTGCATCGCATGCATGGAGTTTGCTCACACTCATGTATAGTACGCAACCAGCTTTGAGTTTTGTACATTAGGCCTATTAGGACTTATTTTCCGAGTGAAATGGGAGTCCTCACAACGCTGGTTCATTTTTCTCTTTTACTGTTCCTAGTAACTGTATTGCTGCCATAGCTAAGCAAAACTTCCCATGTGCATACATGAACTTAGACGCGTACTACTGTCAATCAGCACCTTACATTTCCGTTGAGGACGTACGTTCTATAGGTATCTGTTAAGTGTAACACCATGTTTCTCTTTTGATCGTCTTGTATAAAGTGAGACGTACGTCGCGGCTCAGTAACTCACGAGATTGTTATGAACCACAGGAATACTCCGGAAAGCAATAGACATTGTGTCCTTGAAGCACTAGTTATTAAACTCCCACTACTTCACCGCCACCACCACTCTAAACTTCACCACAGAATGTTATCCGCTTAACAGGCTTTCATGAAAATTTCCACCCATGGTGAGATAAAAATAATAATCTCAGAACCATTTGCTATAAACTGGGGAAATTGTTATCACGATCAAAGCAATTGCGTGCGATTTTAACCCTATTATGACCAACAAAAGTATTGATTTCTTGTAGGAGCAGCATTATTTGAAACGTCAATTCTATCTAGATCTCTTCTGCATCCCAGGATCACAAGGAAGGTGAGAACCAGGAAGGCGGTACGTATCATCGTATACAAAATCGAACGTTTCGGGCATCCTACCCATCATCTACAAAAACTAGAATGGAGAAATTCTCTAGAATGAATCGGACGCCACACCGTTCAGCATGCTGCCTCACCATGGAGACAGCATACTGAACAGTGTGGCGTCCGAGTCCGTCTAGACAAATTCTCCATTCTAGTTTTTGCTGATGATGGGTAGGATGCCCGAAACGTTCGATTCTGTATACGGTGATACGTACCGCCTTCCTGGTTCTCATCTTCCTTATTTGAAACGTACTATAGGAATGGCCGGGGTCTTTACAGGGTCAACATGACCTTGTGAGTCAGTTGGTTCAGGATCGTTTAAGAAGTAATGGTTGTTACACTTTATGTTTGGCTCTATTATAAATGTTATCTTTCCCGTAAATTTGTTATAAAAGCGCTACTCATGACGGTGTAATCTTATTTTAGTATAATGACTTAATGTACGTATTCATTAGTGTGTTTATTCAAGTTGTCACCCTGGTTGTAACTACTTTAAGTAATTGGATTATGTATATTGGGCTCGAGCAGCCTATGCGCCGCGGTAATATCTACCACTGTTATAATAGAACGCGCAATGAGCGCAAATTAAGCATAATCTTTATAGCATCTGCGCATTGGTAGAGTTAATTTTAACTGAAGTTTTACTAGTGTTGTTTCGGCCGTGAGTGAAGGACCCTACACAGCCCAAATGTGGCTGCTATGTCGTTGAGTTAGCATTTGCATACAACTGGTATGCCCGCTGCGCTCGACATCCTAAACTGTGAAACGTTTTGCCCAACTCTTCCAATAACGCTGCCGCGGGCACGACTTCTGCTTGGAATATTACACAGCCCTAATTTTTTTTGCTGCCACTGTAACATTACCATTAGGCTATAGCTAAGGCTTCTTGCATTGTTTCCAATGCATCTCGGAATTTTCAGTGAATTCAAGTTCAGCGGATGACTCACATTTGAAAGCAATGTTCAAAAACGTTGAGCTGTGGCCCTGGTCACGAACTTTAGTTCCAAGAACTATTGAACGCTTTGCTGCTAGGGCTCTCTTGGACAGCTGGCAGTACAGTGCCCAATGCAGTCTCCTGCAACTCTCTTACTGGGCAGTACTAGTAAGTTGTCATCCCGGCTCTTACTAAAGGGCATCTGTAGGCCACAAGGCCTGCATGAAGTTGTATCTTGACTTTGTTCACTTCAATGTCGTACTTTCTGTCTTTCGTTAAAAAGCCCAGGATCGTGTTGATTTACATCAAAGTTACATATATGGGAACCTGTTATGTTCTGTGGAGGCGCTGATAACTGCGTGTGGGCCCAAATCTGTAGAGCAATTCAGTGATTTTTTTTTATGTAAACTCACCATCATGAGACACATACACAGGTTTATTTTGGTGGATATATTCACCATCATGAGACACATACACAGGTTTATTTTGGTGGATATTTTTATAAGAGCTAATCATATTGTTTTTAATGTTATGGAATCATCAATGCTATACAAATGTAATGAGTAATTACCCATGTTGCACTTGAATAGGACAGCTGTTCAGATTACAGTTTTGGTTTAAGCCATAAGTAGTACTGACCTAAATCCAGTGCAGTTCAGTGACGTGAGTCTCTCAAGCCTCGGGTTTTGGCCACCAAAACCAAAATGTCACTGACGTCTGGCTGCTCAGCAGCGCTCTCAGGCAATTGGGGTGCATCAGTTTGGCATGAGTGAGTTGGAGGTTGCGAGGCATTTTGGATGCACACAATAAGTAGTTCCAAACTTGGCAAGGCTTTATCAAAAACTGGCAGTATTGATGACAACTCCAGGTCTGGACGACCAAACATCGTCAGTTTCTTCATAAGGCCTCGCCAAGTTTGAAATTTCTGGTTCCGATCATCCAACATGCCTGGCTCATGAAGTGCTGCTTCACCCCAATTGCCCAGGAGCGCTGCTCAGCTGTCAAACGTGGCATCTTCTTGATTTTGGTTGGCGTCCTTTTGATCCTAAAACTTGACCAAATTTCTCCACTGCACTGGATTTTAGTCAACACTTACGGCTGGACTCAAAAATACCGTTTGATCAGTTGTTCTACTCCATAATCACTCAAGCGTGTCACTGTAGTATTTTTGATGATTTCTCAAGAAACGAAGATATTAAGATAATCTCGTTTGCAGAAAAAGCTACCTACTGGAATAGACCTGTAAGTTCTTTAATGAGAATTTATATTTGTACATGCTCTGATTAACGTAGTAGTTTTTGCTTTTATGCCCGATAGGATGCTCCATAAACGACTAAAGTTGAGTAGCCTCTAATCTACCTTGCCGTTTCCGTCGTCGCGAATATGAGATTAGCTAACACGTTATAAAAACTAATTGCAGTAATACTGTATTTTCAGATGGATAGTTGAGTGGCTGCGCCTTCGTGCGCAGTGGGCTTTGTAATGTTTGCTTTCTGATGTAAACCCAAGGAAGCTGTTGCAGAAACCTTTTTTCGTAGTGCTGCTGAACAAGCAAAAAGCACCATTCGTGGGAAATAAGTGTGGTTACATCAATAGTGGTGAATATATTTTAGTCTGTACTTTTTATACACTGATCAGAAAGTAAGAGCTACCATTACGATGAGAGAAAGGCACAGCTGGACACTTCAAATGTACCCGTGGTGTTTGGGCCGAAACGTACCAAAGGCAGTTCAGCGATAAACTGGCTCGCAGTTTTTGGAAAGAACAGAATGCTTGGAACGCGCACACCAAACAGTTGAGAAAGCTGCTGCTGCTTTGCGCGCTCCAATGCATGCTTCTCAAAAGCTGCGAGCTTCTCGCTCAACTACTTTTGGTATGTTTCGGCCTTTTAGCATTCAAACTACGTACGTACGCCTTCCATTAAAATTTTTGCTAATGTACACTCGTTAAACTAACTTGTTATTATAGAACTTCGATGTCCTACACTAGAAGTGTAATGGGTTTAGGGACGATCATCAACTTGATTCAGGGGATTATTATTATATCGTGAGTTTTCTCGCCGTATTAGATACAAAGACTATATAATAGCGGTCTAATTTTGTATTATATCGTTTAGAAGTTTAGTCGAACTCAAATGAGTTCTATTAGAACAATCTTGGCCAGGTACACCATGTCTGGCTGGTCATGAGGCGCGAACTTCAACTCCACACGGCTCGGTTGAACGAAATCCCTCGGCCGTGCGGCGCAGAGAAGGAGACGAAAAACGAAAAGAGAAGAAGACAGGAGAAAGCGAACCCTCTTACGGGAGGTCCCATGAGATGAGTCGCTCACCACCATTCGGCGGCTCACATCGCGGAACAGAAGGGGAAATATAGAGAACCTACCTAACTCTACAAAACTAACCTTCTCAGCAGGAACTGCGGCCAGATGGCTACATCTACCGCGGAGAAGGCCCTCGGGATTATTGGGTGCGTCATGCCCACGCATATTGTGGCAGGGAAAAGGCCCGCCACAATATGCACCTGAGGGCTGATTCAGGGGATGACATCTCGACTATTTAACCGTGTAAACGTAGGGTCAATTGTTCATCAATGACTACTTTGCAAAATCTAGTTTTTTTTTATGGCTTTGAGATACGGGACTGTGCAGCAGGTTTTTTGTCAAGAGTAGCTATGCAATGTTATGTATCTCAGTATTGTATTAGAGATTCCAAACTAAAGTGTGACGAAATCCTGTCGATGCTTGAAGCTACTTGCTTCACGTGCGAAATCTAATCTATTTCGGTAGAAATTTACAGGCTTTCCTGCTCTGTAAGTCAGAGTACGCACGATCCATGTTCACCTCAAATCGATACGAACGTTAGTTGAATTGAAGTACATTCTTCTCTTAAACTTAGTTGATATAAGATTAGATTATTGAGTAGTTTAAGCCTCTGTCTCCACAATCAAGGTGATCTAACGGAAAGAAATGAGGGACCCCTAGCATGTCGATAGAAACGGGAAACCCGTGCACGAAGGTGTGCAGACGCAGGATCAACGCGCATGTGAATAGCAAGTCTGAAAAAGAGGAAGAACAAATGAACGATCAGTAGGATTGTAAAACCGGAAGAAATAAAAGTGGGCCCGTAACGGAGGATGCGCGAACCTACATGAACCTCGCGCGATGGCCCATCCTATACACTCTGCGGATATTTGGCAGAGGTGAAAATGTGAAGCTGCCAGTAAATAGTATTGATCTTTTACTGAATAGAAAATTTATGGGTCACGTGAGAAAGAGAAAGATGCTACACGTGAAGTGCCAACAATATTTTGTTGCTCTTATCACTGACGACATAAAGAAGACGAGGAGTTAGCAGAAAACACCGCATGAGTTACTAATACATGCACGATAAATAGAAAAATATGCTTTGTCATGGTATCGGCCAAAAATGTTAAAAACCCGAAAAAACCTCGCTTGAAGAAAAAAATCGGGAACAGAAAGTGTACGAAAGCTACAGAAAAATTTGGCTAGAGACTGCCCCCTAGACCCGAAGTTGACATTTCCTGATATCTATTGTGTTCTATTATTTATTATCATGGAATTTCCAAACTCCCATTTAATGACCGAGAACACATCGTAAAAAGACTACAACTAACAATACAGCATTTGGGAAAATCTCATTATGCGTGGATACTTAGGATAGTGTTCAAGCTCCCCAGGGTCCATTCAGCCTGTAAGATATATTCATGAATCCTGGACAGCTCCAGTATTTATTTCGTCATTCAAGAATGGTATGTTCTTTCTATTCAGGTTCGAACGTTAGTTACTAGACCAGAGCAAGAAGTGTATCGTAACCATAAATGCATCACTCTATTTAATAAAGTACAACAATAGAGAGGATCACTTATGTGGTCACTAATTTCAAAACCTGTCAAGAGTTTTTGCGGCATTTAAACCTGGTGTGTTCAATTTGTATATTATACTTAATGATATAAATTTCGAGCTTTTTCTTTCTCATCCTAAAATTGTGGCAATCTTCACCTGCATTGCTGAAACTTATAACAGAGTGAATGTCATGAATATCCATCAACGTATTTCAATTTAAAAATATATATGGCTACCGTCAGATATAGAACTTCGCTGTGGGAGACTGCCAAATCCCAAAGAAACTAATAATTACGAGAACTAGCAGCGAGGGCGACTGATGATTTGTTTTGCTCTTTCAACAGTCTCCTGCTATTGCTAACCCTTCATGCGCTGAATTAACCTACAGCAGTGAATAAAAGCTGGAAAGCACATAACGCACAGTGTCGAGGTTACTGCTAATAAAATAAGCTGGCGTCAATTCTGATGCAACAGTTAAAGGAGCGTAAACAAAACCTTGTTACACATTGAAAGATTTGAGCCTTGGTTTCCACGGTACACATAGTAGCGCACGACAGTATATCGAGAGCCACGTGAAACTGTTTTCATACAGAATAATGCACATAGTAACAGCAAGTCGGGAAAGACGAGAAAGAACGGAAGGAAGCAAAGTAGGCACGAAAGAGAGACGTCCTGAAAGCCTAGCTAAGGCTAAGGTAACCTGTGGGTCGCTAATCCACATAACATAGTATTCATAGGCAAGCCTAATTCTATGGCCCATCCTAAGCTCCTGGAGAAGTGTAACCAGAACATCTGCCGCGCTCTTCACACCCGCTCGCGGAACTCTTATACTAGAAAAATGATATGCCGTTATTTCAGTGAGATGAATTTGTCACTGTTGGGCATAAAGAGTTGAGGGAGACTGTACTTCTCTTCAAACAGTTCGGTATTACCTGAAAAATGAGACTTCTCCGATTTTAGGTGGTCAGTGCGGTACTGACAGGAAAAAAGCACAAGTTGTGCATCTCCAACCCCCGGGCACGGCTGAACGCTTTCACTCAGCTACGCCGCACAGGGGAAGGAACCTAAATACAAGGTAGATGTCTAGCGAGAATAGGTCGGCCACCTCGATCAGCGGCTCACCTCCTGAAACAAAAGGAAGTATTGAGAGCCTACCTAACTTTACAAAACTAACCTCGTCAGCAGGAACTGCGGCAAGCTGCAACATCCCCTGCGGAGAAGGCACTAGGGACCTTTGGGGATGAGGCTCAAATATATTGTGGCAGGGAAAAGGCCCGCCAGAACATACTCCTTAGGGCTAGTCAGCCAGTAGATGGGCAACGCACCCAGGGGAGCAATAATCAACATGTTAGCGACAAGTCCGACAACAACACATCATCAATAGGCCCAAATAAGAACTATGATTTTGACAGATCCGATTGTTTACACTTCACAAAATGAATAAAACTGTTGCATTTCTCAACCGCTCAAGAGACGGGACTGCCGAAATGATAACTAACCTACGGCCAAGTCGGTAACCACAGCCATATCGATGTGGACACACCGACTAACAGCTCTTACAACAGTATTCACTATAAGAAAGTCGTGTGAAAGGCGGAAATATCACCTTAGTTGTCGTTTTAAAAAGCGATTAGGCATACAAATCCCATAGCGGAATAACAAGTGCAACCATAACCAAAAGTAGCGCGAACATTCCCAAAGTCCGTCCCCAGGTGCGTGTACAGTTGTACTGTGTTGTAGCTCTTGAAAAAGTATAAAAAATCTAGGAACGAGCGTGAAACCGCTAAAATTAAGAGCGTGGAAAGTGGCATCAGGAATATATATATATATATAGCTAGACTGTACACATATACAATAGCTATTGTCTTAGTAATGTTCACGTATGCTAGTAACTCCAATAGATTAATACAATACACTATACAGAGTATCAGGAATAAATACTTTTTACAAATTACAACGCACATCGCAAGTTATACGTAGAATCTTAGCCTAAACAAAAAAAGATACAAAGATTAGAAAGTCCCAGTACCGATATTTTCTCTGGAAGAAGCGGAAAAAGTAGCTATGTCATAAAATATACGCATTTTTACAGCAACTTACATCTGTTCTCAAACCAAAAGTATCCATTTTGGTCTAGAAAACGCAAATCACAATTGCATAAGCGTCACAAATCAATAATACATAAATGGGCAAAAAACCTCATGAACAGCAGTACTTTTAACAAATGGGAAAGACGTATTCCCTTCCGGGCATGGAAACAAATGAACGAGCACATAAAACGGGCACTTCTGATAAACGTTAAAGAATTAATGAAACTGAACTTTTTCACCGTCTTAACCCAGCGAGACATTTCGGTCAAATTATTTATCTTCGAAAGTACTTTGTCATTCTTTTGGTGTTCTTACATACCTACGTAACATAGCAAAAGTAAACGAGATTTTAAGCTAAATATATCATTAGGAAGTCATTCATGAAATCAGTTCAGGATGTGACCAAAATAATCGTGAATTCTACACGTTGCGCCATGCATTTTTCCATCGTTAAATATTTGGAGAGAAAAAATGAAAATGGCGCAACTTACTGGGTATGAATTCGACATAATTGTTACGTAGGTACAGAATCCTTCATAGACACTTCATGTATATATATATTAAAAGTCTAATTTTGTTCAGGCATTAATGTAATACCTACATCATTTCATCGTTAGAATTTCAGTAGAACAACTACAACATCATGTAGAGTAAGCAATGTACATCTGAGCACATCTCTTTCTCTCTTACAAATGTTCACCTCAGACTGTGGTCATTGGCAGGAACAGGCATTTCACTGCTAGAAGTCTCACTAAACCTCAAGCCATGAATACCACGAATATGATGAAGAACACAATCACGATTCCAAAAACCTTGAGCATGAGCCAGCGATTGGAGGACACTGATCGGAAATACTTGAGCAGTTCCGAGTGCGCCGCCTCCACATTCATCTCGGCATCGTCAACATTGGCATCAATCCTAGAAGATGATAATAGTACTTGTTAGATTACGATCATACGACAGGGACAAACAACGCAAATATTTCTTCTAACACACTGGCAATCCACTCACTGGTTGTGATACTCAAGACTTAAGCCTCGTCTACACGATCAATCTTTTCATCGATCACAAACACAAGAATCTACAATCAAAATCACAAACAATTCGCCTCCTTGTCCCAACGGCATCCGAAACAGAAGTCAAGATCACTTCAAGGTCACGGTACGCGAATTCATCATTCCATTACTATTAATAGATATTCCTCGCTCACTTTATTGGTCATGTTTTAGTTGTAGATGCTGATTGGCAGGTAAAACTTTGTATATACTGGCGAAAAGTATAGCTAACAATTCACTCACTGGCATCCCCTCAAATGCATAAATGGAGACAATAGAACAATAATTTCTTATTTTTCATAATTTTCTTCAATTTCTATTGCAATCCACACTGTGTACATCCGTTTCTTCCATTAAAACGTACCGTACCTCTTGCTCCATTGTAGCTTTTACTTATGAAAAAAAGAAGGTACAGACGTAACTCGAGGAATGTGCTACAGTTCACTAATTGGCAACATATAGCCTAGTTGCCAAATGCTTCCCGCTGTACAGAAGTTCGAATCAAACATAAACAAAATTCGCTATACGAGTAAATTAAAATAGATAATGATGCTTCAATTACCAAATAATATATTTAAAGTAGATACATCTAATTACAGAGCGAAATATAATTTGCAAACTTTTTGTGATCGTGGTAAAAGATTTCCAGCACTGCTGACGATCAAAAATCACAAACTTCGAAGGCTCGCCGCGTGTGTTTGGTGATCAAAATCTTTCCGTGATCACAAACTTCGACGAAAAGATCGATCGTGTAGACGCGGCTTTAGGATCTGACAAGACTGGTGCCGAAAACGCACAGCTGTTGAGAGAGGTCAGCAT
>LQNS02278075.1:5868732-5882892 GCA_001587735.2 Parhyale hawaiensis
TTCGTCTCTTCACCCTCTGCGACGTAGATGAACGGACATCCGTGCTGTATAGGTGTGGAGATGCCCTACGCTCTATTTTCAGTCAGTAGTAGCAATACTGAAAATTTTGTGCTAAGCGTGCGACTTACTATTGCTGCGTAAGTAATCCTACTAACTACTTCTACGACTCTGTGCAACAGATGTTATCTCATTCATTGGGCAAGCCACTCGTGTTGCCATATCTAACGCCATACAAGTCTCACTACTTCATTGACACATTTTTATGTTCCAGGCTAAATAATTACAATACATGTCACTTTCAGTTTTAATCATCGATTCGCCTCATTAGGAGTCAAATAAATTTTCATGATAAAAAAAAAAACTGAGTGAGAGGGACAACTATCAGGGCCAGATTTACGCCAAGAAAAGAACAGAGATGTGTCGCAATCACCCCAAAATCGGGCTACCGAGCCCTGAAAAAAGGTTACCGTAACCCGAAAAGTGGTTGTGAGAGCGTCATCTAGCGACAAGCGGAGTAAGCTCAACGAGATGAGCGTTCGTTTTAATTGAAATTTTGTCAATATAAGTTCCAAGTAACTGATCTGATTTACTTATTCTGATGTACAAATTTATTTGTTGCATATTTGAATGAATTTAGTGCTCCTTTTCATCAGAGTGGACGTTTGTGCTCGGTGACCCGCATCACCGTAAGTCCGAAACCCGTGTCGCAGTCGACATTTGAGCTATTAATTGCGACACGAGTTGCGACTGGCTGGGTCACTGGTGTAGCACCGGTAACCCAGAAATGCTGATTGGCGATTGAGACACACCTCAGGGTAAGTTAAGTCGGCGGCTCCAATAATCATCAAGCTATAGCTACGGCTACACAGTGAAACTCGGACATAGGCTACCACATTATTCGGTACCGTTTCTTCCTGAAACCCCCTGGAGACAATAGTCTTTTGCCCTACGTTTTCACTTCACCGCGTTCGAATAGCTCGTACGGTCCGACTCATTGCAAACACGAGTGTGTCTGCCAAAAGTTTCGATAAATTGTTTGCCGGCTTAGCTCGTGTCACTAGTGTAGTGTCTTGTGTCTTTTCCAAATTTTAGCGAAAGTCGTCTCAGAAAGCAGTATTCTTATTTGTGTTTTTCACAAATACAACAACGCATTCGAACGCTGTGAAGTGAAAACACAGGACGAAAGACTATCGTCTGCAACGGGCTTACGAAGTCCCCCTCCCCCCTTAGTTGGCAAGCGAGGTCCGGGACATTGAACCCAGTGGCGGCTCCTGGATTGGGGCCAGAGGGGCCGGGCCCCACCAATAATTTGAGTGAAACCTTACAAAAAATTCAAGTATAAAAATGAGTCCTAAATACTAATCGTTTGAACAGTTCAAAACTTGAACTCAGCATAGAAAAGATTTTTTCCCAGAATTGCTTCCAATTGAATGCCAAGGGGCCAGCATTTCCTTGTCCCATTTGCCTTTCATTTTCTGAAGCGTGAGGAGCAACCAGGAACCGCGTATTGCCGGAGTTTTCTATGCAACAAAGAGGCAGAAAATATAGGCCAGCGGCTCCTGGCCAAAGGCAGCACCCTATCTTGGCTGCCAAAGCTAATAGGGTTTTCCCCCCCATGTTCCTGGGTTTTCTCTCAACGCCTTGAACTTGACTCAAGCAATTTGGCTTTTTTTTTCTTTTCATGACAGCAATACAACTAGTTTGAGCTAGTCAAACAAACTCAGAGAGTAATAAAGTATATGTTTTTATTAACGTTTAGACGTTTACAGCGTCACAACGTTGTCACAACTTGGGTTTTCCATGGTGCGATTTTGGGTTTTCTCAAAAATCCCATTGATAGTCGAGTCTTGTCTCCTTGCAAGTGCCACTGCGCGTCAGGACTCCGTGGGATGTGTTGTGTTATTATGCTCGTGTATGACAGCTTGCCCACCCTTCCAAACAGGCATGAGCCGCCACTGCATACATATATACATCTTATATGTATAACTTTCCCAGTAAAGTTCGTACCGTAGCTGTATTTAAACTCTGGTTGAACTATAAGCGAGCTAACCCCACCATTTCTGAAAGACACGAGCTGCTACTGCTGGAGCCCAATGCTTCTCTAAAGAATCCGTCCTTGCCAACTATTAGACAAACAATATAGCACGTGCACTACAAAACTGGGCTGATCATTGAGCGAAAATGAGGTTGGTACGTAATGGGTTACACGCGTGATTGATTCCTCCACTTTTTACCACTGAAAACAAATCCGATTAGCTTTAGCTTGAACTTTTAACTATCTCACACGTAAGTGGCTTTTATATAAGTAACGGCTGAAACTCGATCCAATATCGCGAATACCGTGAGTAAGGCATTGTTTGCCATTAAAATTCCAACATAATATTGAAATTTGCACCGAATTTACAAAATTAAAGGCGGGTTCACACTACAGAACTTTTGATACCGTCACAGTCAGTCACGAATCAAATTGTTTTGTTTGCTACTTTCTTGCCAATAACAGAAAATTGCGCAGTTTTCCACTTTAAATTTATCCAAAAATTAGAAAACATTCAAGACTCCACTAGTGATACTTGTTAACCACTATCTGACATGACTGCTAACATATTAACAATTCTTTCGGTAGACCCACAGTTGTGTTTGTACGAACACAGCAAAACGCTAAAAGACCTTCCACCGTAAACGGGAAAAAAAGCCAATAGTGTATACCAGGCTTTAGACACAACTCCGATTTACCACTCTGGATTTTCAAAAATCAAGACAGATCATAGAAAGTAACAAGCTGGTGGTCCACACAGAATGCTCATACGTCTGGCACCCACTCTTGGAGAATACGAACTGACTTAGGGCGCGTGCAATTGGGTGGTAAAAAAACACGGTCGATTCGGCCCAAAATTAAGCCTTAGACACTTGACTTGTCCGAAGCATTAAAGAGAATCTTTGGCTTTGTCACTCTAAGTCGCATTACCAGGGTTACAGCAACGCGATTACATTGAGTCTGCTGAAAACCAAATTTTCTGCAGTGCGATTGAGTTTCTGGAAGTTTCAAGGGCAACATAGTGAAAGTTAAGGCCTGAAATTCAATTAATTGGTTTCGAGCCAGCGTGCAGTTTCGAACAAGTCTAGCCTCTAAGGCATAATTTTGGCGCCCAATCTCGAATATGCCGGAAATCGTTGTAAGCCAATCCCACTCGACCTGAAATTTCCGAAACTACCGACAGGAAATTTCACTCCATCACTTTGACTCGCGTTACACGTGCTAGACTGACAACTCCATTTTCCGGAGCAGACTGAGTTCTTAGAATTTGCACAGGGTCGAAGCCAGCGCACCAGGCTGAAGTTTGAGACAAGTCGAGCCTCGAAGGTTAAATTCTGTGGCCCAGTCGAACGCGTCCATAATACAGGTAACTATGAACATTGCGATTATGAAGAGCACCTACCTCTCGAATAAATATTTTTTCTGTCCGTGTTTAGAGTAGTGAAACTAAAACAAAAAAGTTCATTTTGAGCTTTTAAATATTTTAACCTGGAGGAAAGCCAACGGTCACTTTGTCATCTCGATAAGAAATTAGATGCAGGAGCACAAAGCACAGAATTGTAGGTTTGTAGCTACACAACGAAGCAAGGAGTAATTCCATCGAGTACTATGTATACAACGTTATTCTACAGGCAGTATAAGGCAACATGGATTATCAGGATAAATATTATTGATTTTAACACGCTGTAATAAATACATTTATGCATATCTGTGGAATCAAGCCTTCACAAAGAATAAATGAGCATGTAGTTACCTTACCTATATTATGTCCTATAAATGTGTACATCTAATTATACAGTTCGGGCCAGTACTTCTTCGAAATAATTATGAAAGTGCTGAAGTGTTTCAGAATCTTCTGACGTCATTAGTTAAGGCGAACATCGATACCGTTCATATTATTAATATTAAAAATAAATGTATCGTACTTCTAGTCAAATCTTGCCGTATTTTATAAGCTAAATGCGATAAAATATTAGAAATTTCCTCTGTAGAGCATATTATTTTCTAGATAGGTTTTACACCGTCACAGATATTGCCTCTATAGAGAGTCATTCCAAGTGCGAAAAGAAGAGACCACTTCCGACGAATAATTTTTCGAATAAGTCGTTACGCGAACCGAAAATACGACAGCTGACACACACTGGCTTCTCTTTTCCTGACCTCAGGCAGGATCGTGGTGCTGCCGCTCTGAACTTTGTTGTACGCATCAGCAGAAGCCCGACTAGGTTTGAAACGTATGAAAACTCCATTTTACGGAGTGGGACAGAGTCATTCAAAGTCTCGAGAGCAATCGATTTATGGGCAATATCTGAAACTCAGTGCAGAGGCGTGTTATTATCTCAATTTCAGGGTTACAGACACTACACCAGCGGTCCCACCGCTCACCATCGTGTCGCAATTACAACGCAGGAAAGAGATAACGGCGATTGCGAGCGAGTTACCAAGACGCAGCTAACAGCACAGAAATATTAATTTCATATAAAAGGAACAGAACTACAGATAAGTGAACAATGACTATACAACACAAGTACTCCTTAAATTTGATTTACTTATAAGAGTTCCCCTAATTTTACTACTCAGGGTATTCCATTTACTGGAGTTACAAAGCAACCAACCAATGAGCGTTCGAACTGAAATTATGTGATTGCGGGTGCACACTAACGTAAAAGTTACACATCCACACAATTCCACATCCAATTGCGTTGACGTGAACAAGGCTTCGGCTTGCGCATGGCTCTACCACTAAAAAATAACTAATATACGTCGTTGCTTGCCGTTTGCACTCTATGACAAATTGACAATCGACAATGGTAAAGCTGTGAGTATATCTCGCATTCTGATTTAGTTCACAGTTGCAATGACGTACAGTTTCAGTGTGACGTGTAAACACATCAATTTGTAGTCACGGTAACGTGACGGCCAAAGATAAGAGTTGAGGGACTAGGCAACTTTTGCGTAAGTGTGCATCCGCCATTAATTTACCTCCGCCCATAAGGGCATGTTTTTGTGGGAGTTTGTCTACCACCAAGACAACTCGAAAATGTAGGGCAGAGATTGTTAAGTATGGCAGGTGGAACAGATGATTAGCTTATGGTGAAGCTCCGTTAAACCATTAATTTGTCTTTTATTTTTTCCCATTAACAACTCAAACAGTTAAGGTCGGATCTTGACGAAATTTGCAGGAATTATTGGGAAAGTTAAACAGACCAACTTACCATAGTGTTGTAATGATCTGTCAGTCTTTTTGTCTGTCTCTATGTTTGTCAAAGCATAACTCAAAAAGTTATGAAAGATTGTTCATCACATTTGGAGGAACTATTAGAAATGTAGAGAGGCACTAATAACCAAATTTTTACTATGACGAAAAATACATCCTGGTATCAAGACAAAATGGAATTTTTCGTTAACATTGCCCTACTTGGCGCAGGTATGTGCTCTCAGAGTGTTTTCTAGTTTGATAATGAAAGAAAAAAAGAGAAAGTTCATCAGCCGCTGGTTGCCCAATTCTTTTTACGTGCCCATGATTTCTGTGTAGATAAAAACCTTTGGTATCTATAGATTCCAGTGGAGCACAGTTGGCAGTTTTCAGAGACCTCGATTATATAATTATCGAAATAAAGCTTTTTCTTGCCTATAGAAAAAGCTTCCAAATAGTTCATCATTGATAGTGTTATCGAAAAGATTCGAATTACCGCCGATTGACAACGCTCACTAATGGCGGATTGTGGTCAAATGAGCGAGTTGTTGAACTACGAGTCCAATTGCGTGACTGTGTCCATTTAACCAGCACATAGCTATGAGCAAACATCTACGAGTGCCAATTCTTCCTCAAATTTGATGAGATGTCCAAAACGTTACAAGTGACACTAGCTCAGCAAAATGACTTGACGGCGAACATTTTAGCAGCTGCTTGGTAGACACAAAACACCGAGCGGTCAACAAAACATTCGCAGGATCAGCTGACAATAATCGTGAATTTCAACATCGTATGACTCCGACTTAACAAACAGAAAGTCATCAGTTAAATAGACACGAAGTTTTGGAAAATTATTCACTCAACGTTTACCACTGACTGCACCTGGATTCGCAATTGTAAACATATCCAAGGAAGCATATCTACAGGCCTAATGACTAGATTTGATTAATAAAGCAAGCAATTATACACAGGAAAACGACACGACAATCAGCTAGCTATTTTGGCACAAGAACAACAGCAATACAAGTAAAAAACAAGAATTTACAAATAATAGTTAATAGATAAGAAGATTTCAGCACCATTGACAGAAGCAGCAATATTAACAAGAGGTTAAATACATGACCATTAATAAAGATAAAATTGAATCGTTTTACACAGAATAGAGTCATGGCTAAACAGATAAAATTGTTAATCATCTGAATAAAATCTACAACACATATCATCAACCAAGTCCTTATAGATTATAGCGCATTAGTTCGGCAATATTTAGTATACTATTTACATACATAAACCTAAAATAATCAATGTCCATTTCTCGCCAAGTGTTTCGGGTCGGGTCTTCTTCGTTCAAAGAAGCCAAGCTTCCACAGCAATAGAATAATAAGCGCAAGTAATAGAAGTCCGGCAAATATGGAGACAAGAATGACCCAGAGCGGCACCGACTTGGACTGCTCCAACAAATTGGCGTAGGCTTTGGTCTCGGCCTCGTCGACATCATCGCTCTGGTCCTGCGTGGACCGCAGGTCCTCACCGTTGTCGTCGAGCGGCGCTGAGACTTACAAGTGCTCCAAGTGCACCCGCATCAGGAGGTGGTCGCAGCGCAAGCACAGGCGCGACACGATGCGGATGCTCGCCGAGCTCTCGGCGCCCAAGTTGCGCAGGGTGCATTGGATGGGAATACACTTGGCTGTTGCTGGCTTCCCAGTGCATTTCTGTTAACGAATATCAGAAAAGAAGAAATAAATAAAATTATGAATGATATACGGCAAAACAGTCATGTATTTTTCAAAGGAAGTGAGCGTTTTCTAAACTTCAATATAATGCTCTTCCATTGAAGTGGAAGCTTTCTGATATCTGTATGTGCAATGATATACTTATCGCTACACGGAAGTGAAAACTCTCTGCCATTAATGCCTGCGTACTAACTAGTCGACAGCCTAAAGGCGCAACACTACTCACCAAATTCACTGCCTGGAGAGTTCGGCCGGTCCTGGTATCAGTGTAGGCCTCAGACTGCACAACAACGTTTCGTTTGTCTCTCACTCGGTGGAGCCTCTGTCTGCTGGTGCCTTTTTCAGGTATTAAAATATTCATGTCTTCAGCTACTGACGATGGCTGTGACGCAATTATTGGTCGAGGAGCCCCTTGTTCCATCTCAACTGTCGCTGGAAGAACCTCGAAATTAGATGAAAATGCATTACCGTTTTCAAGAACTGGATGAGATATGCTGTTGTCAAGAAATTCATCTTGAATTTGCCTTCGTCGCCTAAACAAGTTGCGGTTATTTGGATCAACTTCTTCATAGTACTCTTCAGGGTATTCCTCATAGTATTCGTAATCTTCGTAGTCGTAGTTGTCGTACTGATGGTGTGCCAAGTCTTGTTTAGTCGATAATGATGGCGTTTGGGTGCTGACGCTCTCAGCGGCCGAGTGCGCTCGACTGCTGTGCTGTCGATCTACCACAGCATCCGAAGATTCATCAAACTGAGTCTTGGATGACTTCCGAGTTTCAGTCTTGATTGTGTTAACTCTGGATGAAGTGGTTATCTTAGTAATGACTGTTTTGTTGGTAAACGATACCTTCATTCCCCCCTCTGCTGGTGGAAGAGCTGGAGGCTGAGTTGGCTCTGGCTGGACGGTGGTACGGCGGGTCGCCACTTCCACTTCCGACTGGACACCGAAAAGGCTGCCCGCGCTGGCGGACTGTGCAGAGGCGAAGCCGAGAGGGTCCACAAGTGAGGGGTCCACACTGCATTCGCCGTCACCTGGCATGAACACATCAGGATATTTTTAGAGTTTAGATCGGGATATTGACAGTGAAATTGTTTTTCAGGATATTGACAGTGAAATTGTAAAACTTGGTGGCAAAAAGCATAAATCCGAAAAAGCTGAACGCCAACATGGTAAAACCTGGATAAAACAATGACATAAATTTCGACGGTCAAGAACACTAATGAAAATAATATATACTGTATATGCAATAACATCAGAGCGACTGTGTCTGTATTTTTTATAACGTATGCATAAGAGGCTCTCGATAATGCCCGGCAGTGATTTACGCACGTCGCATTATGATGAGGCAGGGACACTTCAGCATAGCACTGCAAAATATTTACAATCAGCTTGTGTGGGAAAGACATACTCATGGCTAACGGGTTCACGAATCGCCGAATACTGAAGGACTCTAGATCAAGCAAGAGCTCCCACTGGAACAGTGACGTCGCAGTGACGAGAAATTTGTACCCATATCGCAAACTATACCGAAGCTTCAACTGTAGCGGGTCGCTTTTGCGACTTCGCTACCTCCGCTCACGCCAATCGCCCGCCCTGCTCAAACCTCCCCATGAAGAACAACTACGCACTGTAGAGGTATGACGTGGCACGGCAGCTCTCTCTCGAACTGGTACCCTGCGAGTGAGGTTGTGCACCCCCTGAGCTGTCGCCTATGCCAAGGCTGCCATTGTGTAAGGTGCTGAAATATGTGAGTCGGTAGGTTGGCCTTTGCCGGGTGGGCTCTTAAGTTTGTGCGGCCAAGACGGTCGGGTAGGCCTGGTGTTAGTTTACTAAATGCCGTTGCCTGATACTGGAGCCGTGCTGATGCTTAGCTCCCGTGAGTTAGGCCCACCACATTGTGCACCCTGTAAATACTGCCCCTATTGTACATATGTTGGTTTTAATACACCGGAAAGTTTTGCCTCTCTTTGATTTTGCGACTCCCATGTGCCGAGTTGAAATTCAGTGTACGACAGTCGTTTCAAATGGGTTGGTTGCTGCGATTGCTGCCCGAGATGCCTAATGACTAGGTGGAACTTGACGTATGGACACCTTGTGCTAACATAAGGTGACAGTGCTCATTTGAAACCCAGATCTATCAGTGTCCGCCTTTGGCATAGCTTTCTAGTTTGACACTTAGAGTGCTATTTTAGAGAAGTCTATTGACCATCACCAGCAGTAACTGTCAATGGCAATTTGGCTTTGTGATGACCTGGATTGTCGTCTCGGGCGGTGATCGTCGCAAACCATTGATTGAACAAACCTGCCCCTGACATTCGAAACTCATGCAGCAGCCGCGACTGTAGTCTGTCTCTAGCGAAGTTAGGTTGCCGTCTGACACATTGAGCTATTGCCGTTGGGCGGGTTTTCCTGTGCTATCTAGAGGTTTATTTGAGCATGAGGGTTCGCCATTTTGATAGTCGAGAATTTAGCGGTAGTTAGCGCTTAGGCCTGCAAAACGTTGTTTTTTGGCGAGTGAGCCAGTTTAACCTAGAGAGCGTTTTGTGGCAACCGTCCGAAACCATCAATTGATCTCTCGCCTTGGAAGTTCAACCGAGCCATAGTCGTAATCCAGCAAAGCATAAAGCTTAGTAGTTGAAATGACCGTTGCCGTTTGGCGGATAACCTTATAAACTGTTTCGTGAGAGATTAACTGTTTGTCCTGAAACTGTAGATGAATTTAAGCCCCGAAGTTGCTGGACTGCGCTTTTGCTTCCTATATCGGCGTTTACCTCACAGAACGATCAGCCCACCCTTGAACGCATACGTAACTTTAGGGTGTTTATGAGTTTCTCTTTTTGGCCCGACTGCTCTTTTGCTACCGATGGGCCTAACTTAGTCGTAGCTCTAAGAGCTGCAGTACCCTTGCAGCGCCGCAGCTTAGTTATTTTCGGACTTGGCCACTGTGCCCCCGGTAATTTGTGCTGCCTATCTAGCTCTTTTGCTTCTCACCACTAGTCGGTAATTTTCGGATAGTTTACATTATTAGGCAATAGAGTAGTCAACACGATATGTCAATTTTCGTTTATTCAAATCAATAGTTCCAAAGTTACCGGTAGTTATCCCAACATTCAATAGAAGCAACCTCAATAGTTACAGGTGTATGCGATTAACAACACGTCGTTAGGCCTAACCTTGACAAAACTGGTGCGTCCTTCGTTGGACTCTGTGACCTTTATGGTCCCCTTAGGGCTGATCTCGCGGTTGTGCGTCCCGTAGCAATACTGGCTGTTGTGCTGGTGCTATTGAGTGGTGGCATGGGGCCGTGAGTGACGTGTTATGATTGGGTGAGAGGTTCAGGTTGGGCGCAACCATGGCAAGTGACCAACTACAGTACCTAGTTTAGTTGGGAGGTGAGGTGGTGCCTTAGTGTGGCATATCGGGTTAACATTGCGGCGGCAGCAGCATATAAGCGGCAGTCGTTGTGGAGTGCGCCCAGCCCGCACCCCTTCCCACCAAAAGGACGCGCTGCCTACCACACAACTTTAGTTTAAACAAGATGTATCTTTGGCGTGATTGGCCCTCGTGATGACGTCACACTTGAACAGGGATGGTAAAGCAGAAGCGTATTCTAATCACAGCCCAGTTGGGTCAGCGCTATCTAGAAAATAGCCGTGCCCTAAAACGCAGCTACTGCATGCGGTTCTTGAATTGACGGGCTCAATAAGCATGTATGTACTTGAGTTTACAGTGGCAGCAACAGTAGAGACTCACCGTCAACAGTGGGTGTCCCTGTCAAGTACAGCAGCCACTTGCCCTGCTCCTGTTGATTCTCCACCTGGTAAGGCCACAAGATTTGAACGTCGACGTAGTCAGCGCGCCAAGGACCTCTGTTGTACACCACGTATTTGTGGATCACCTCCGACCCTGTAATGGAGATAAGGTTTTGTTTTTGCAGAAAATAAGTGAGTCAAAATTTTAACCCTTTCGACACAGATCGTCTGTAACAGATTCTGGAAGCTCTATTGACATCTCGGTTGGCGAAGTCAAAAGTTGTAGTGACTTTTTACTCGTAATAGAAGTAGTGCAAGCGTGAGATATTCCAACACGTGAAATTTCTCCCTATAATTAAAAAAAAAAACTCTGGCACTTGCACAGCTTACGTGACGTGCGTTTGATTTTCTCACTCGGATCGAAGTCATCTAATCCGCTTAACCTTAACATGTCCGGGACATTGATCACGAACATTGGATTCTCCCATGCGATCGAGTTTGAAACATGAACGTAAATCGATTGCGCTTGAACTGCTGAAATGTGACACTTCCAGAGCCGGACTTAGTTGATCTTCAGAGCTTTCATAAGGAATGCCAGGCCGTTTGGAAATGTGTCCGCTGTTTCGTAGCTTTAGTCTTTAAATACTTCATACAACACTAGGAATATGACACGACAGACAAGCTGGCGCCACAGGCAGCAAGCAACCTACCCCAGAAAAGTTGGAAAATAAAAAAAACATCGTTGTTGAATACTTGACCAGAAGTTTCTGGTCATTTTGGCCGCTCAGAAGAATCTAAGCGCCCACATACATAGATATATCATGCACACAAAAGATACGCTAACAATTAGCAGAACTTTGCTAAATCTTGGTTATCAACATCGGACTTTGCATCAACACAGGCACAACTCACCGATTTGTTCGAGGCTCTCGATGGCGCTCTCACCCACGATTTCTCCCGCGAAGAAAACTTGTTCGGGTGACACCGACCTGGATGTGTGTAGCGAAATAAAATGAATAAGCAAAGGGAAAAATGCATGCGTCCAAGTAGCCCAGTCAACAAGATTAGATTAGATTAGATAGGCGGCAGTAGACGAACCAACAGGCTATACAGTAGAGCAGATGTAAAGAAGTGTAGTAAATTACATGCTTTTCTCTCGTATTTCAAGTCTCTGATAGAACGTAGATGAAAAAGATTGAAAGTTTCCAAAGCATCCACCAAAAATAATATATCCTCTTCTTCGCGTTGAGGTATTTTAAGACCTTAAATCGCTACAGACGTTAAGCTGACGAGCACAGTCAACGTAATGGAAAATGCATTCTTTTTTCTTTCGTAATGACTAGGGTCGCAATATAATAAATCAATGTTCTACGGGAAAAAATTATCATTTGGTATATTTTCTTCCCTAGCTAGTAGTCCTCTATCTCTTACAGATGTAAGTGCTGCACTTTATTACGTCGCCCTTATAGCCAGAAATCTTTCAGCGTCTCCCTTAAAAAGAAACCTACCCTGTGATGGATATCTCGGCCCTCTTGAGAATCTCGAGCACGAGGTCAATGGGACTCTGAGTCGTGAGTTCGTTGGACGTGGAGTTGGCGAAGACCTCGAAGTGGATGAAGCGCTTCTCGAAGAAACCGGAGGGCTTGAAAGCCAGCAGCAAGGGCCCCGTGGTGTTGGTGAGGGGGTTACCGAGAGTACAATGGACCAGGTCCGCCCTAGCGGGCACGCACAGGTAGTTTCCATCCTGCGGTTAGGGAAAATATCCTCAATGTTTGATAGTGTTTCAATGCCCAGCTACAGAAGATTCAATCTAATTTTGGGGACACGCACAGGTTGCGTTGAGGTTTTGACAACAAACACGGATGTATCTCTAACATTACCCTAGATATTGAAATGCAACTAACTGCACAAGGAAGCATACACATGGCTATCGCACATGTACGGTCACAGCACTCATCACTCACGTCCGACTCCTTGACGCTGTACGCCATGGACTCGTGGTGCCGCACGTACAGGTTGGGATCGTACGCGGGCTCCCCCGTGTTGGTCACCGACACTTCCAGGATCGCCAGGCTGCGGTTGCCGAGCTCGAAGATTTGATGACTTCTTCATTTAAAAAACAAAAGTTACATATACTGTACATATGTGAGTGTATATATCGACGAATATGCGAAAGACTGAAACTATAGTTTCCTAAGTATGCATCTAATTCACGATACATCAACCGAGCACATATCAAACGTGTATATGTTTTAGCACGTACAATATTAAAATTTACTGTATTGTAAATTAAACTGAGGAAGATCCGGATTTTAAAAAGTCAGAAAGACGTACGCGTCAAAAATAATTACACATATGAGAAGGAGCCTTTTGGCTACATGATAGCAGACTTTCGAGTAAAGATAAAAAAAGCGCGTGCAAGAGGAATGGAAATACGTTCATGTAAAGCTAGCAAATAATCAAATCCAACAACGGTCAGAGTACAAACGAAATGTAAATGTAAAGTAAGATTCTGCAACTCAACACATCGCAAACTATGTATGTGCACGACATTAGGTAGCTATAATTAGGATAGAGTTACTAAAGGGAATATATTTCAGCTGTAGTCCTACCCGCTGGAATCCCAGGGCAGCTGGAAGGCAGCTTCAGTGTCAACGTCGCTGTCGCACACATTATCATCGCCGCAGTCCTTCAGGAAGTGCGCCTCGAAATATCTGCGGAAACCAAAACAAAAGGTTCTAAATTCTCGGAGCAAGTTGACTTGCAGCTTCAAATCCATATTTTGCAGAGAGAGCCTTACAAAAGCGACGGCCTGAGGTTAGCTATAGGAACAGTTATATTCACGGGAGTATGGGCCTGAAGTGTCCGTCGAAAATAATGAATGAGTAATAATGAATGAATGTTTTTTTTTCTCATGAGCCACAAGAGTAGGCTCGCTCTCACTGTAATATAATAATTAACAGAATAACTAAACTCATACAGAGATCTAGAAGAGTAAGAAGTTTTTACAGGCTTCACGATTAATTTTATATACGCAATAAATCTACTGGGGAGTCTGCTCTCTCACTAAACAACTTTTAATAGACAGGTACATACGGCTCTCTCCTTGGTGAAGTTTTCAGTTCTTAATACTACTGTAATATATTTCATAAATAAGCTCATCACATGAGCCAATTCATAGTAAGACTAAATGCTTATTTGAACTATGAAAACAGCAGCATCATCATCCGAGAAAACAAATATATACGACAGTAAGATCTTCACGAGCATCAATTAATGAAAACAGCAACACTATACTATACTTGTATGTCAGTTTGTCTGGCACAGTCTTACTTGACAGCTTCCTGCTGGTCCAAAATGGGGAAATTGTCGATATTGGGTAAGGGGCCTCCCTCCTGCTGGGGTCGTGGCTCCCGTTGTATAATTTCGTACGTGAGTTTGAA
>LQNS02278075.1:5892645-5927601 GCA_001587735.2 Parhyale hawaiensis
TTTGCTGTGCTATCTAGCGGTCTACTTGAGCATGAGGGTTCGTCATTGTGATATTAGAGAATTTAGAGGTAGTTAGTCCTTAGGCCTGCAAAACTCATAATTTGGCGAGTGAGACAGTTTAACCTAGAACGAGTTTTGTGACAACCTTCCGAAACCATCAATTGATCTCTCGCCTAGTAAGTTCAACCGAGCAATAGTCGTAATCCAGTAAAGCATACAGCTTAGTAGTTGAAATGTCTATGTTGCCGTTTGGTGGGTAACCTTATAAACTGTTTAGTGAGAGATTAACTGTTTGTCCTGAAACTGTAGAGGACTTTAAGCCCCGTAGTTGCTGGACTGCGCTTTTGCTCCCTATATCGGTGTTTGCCTCACAAAACGATCAACCCACCTTTGAACGCATACGTAACGTTAGGGTGTTTATGAGTTTCTCTTTTAGGCCCGACTGCTCTTTTGCTACCAATGTGCCTAACTTACTCGTAGCTCTCTGAGAGCTGTAGTACCCTTGCAGCGCCGCAGTTTAGTTACTTTCGGACTTGGCCACTGTGCCCCCGGTAATTTGTGCTGCCTATCTAGCTCTTTTGCTTCTCACCACTAGTCGGTACTTTTCGGATAGTTGTCATTATTAGGCAATAGAGTAGTCAACACGATATGCCAATTTTCGCGTATTCAAATCAATAGTTCCAAAATTGCCGGTAGTTACCCCAACATTCAATAGAAGCAACCTCACTAGTTACAGGTGCATGCGATTAGCAGCGCGTCATTAGGCCTAACCTTGATAAAACTGGTGCGTCCTTCGTTGGACTCTGTGACCTTCACGGTCCCCTTAGGGCTGACCTAGCGGTTGGGCGTCCCGTAGCAATACTGGCTGTTGTGCTGGTGCTATTGAGTGGTGGCACGGGGCCGTGAGTGACGTGTTACGATTGGGTGAGAGGTTCAGGTTGGGCGCAACCATAGCAAGTGACCAACTACTGTAGTTTGGTCGGGAGGTGAGGTGGTGCCTTAGTGTGGCATATCGGGTTAACATTGCGGCAGCAGCAGCATATAAGCGGCTGTCGTTATGGGGTGCGCCCAGCCCGCACCATTTCCCTCCAAAAGGACGCGCTGCCTACCACACAACTTTAGTATAAACAAGATGTATCTTTGGCGTGATTGGCCCTCGTGATGACGTCACACTTCCACAGGGATGATAAAGCAGAAGCGTATTCTAATCACAGCCCAGTTGGGTCAGCGGTATCTATAAAATAGTAACCGTACCCTAAAATGCTGCTACTGCATGCGGTTCTTGAACTGACGGGCTCAATAAGCATGTAGGTACTTCAGTTTACAGTGGCAGCAACAGTAAAGACTCACCGTCAACAGTGGGTGTCCCTGTCAAGTACAGCAGCCACTTGCCCTGCTCTTGTTGATTCTCCACCTGGTGAGGCCACAAGATTTGAACGTCGACGTAGTCAGCGCGCCAAGGACCTCTGTTGTACACCACGTATTTGTGGATCACCTCCGACCCTGTAATGGAGATGAGGTTTTGTTTTTGCAGAAAATAAGTGAGCCAATATTTAAACCCTTTCGACACAGATCGTCTGTAACAGATTCTGGAAGCTCTATTGACATCTCGGTTGGCGAAGTCAAAAGTTGTAGTGACTTTTTACTAGTAATAGAAGTAGTGCAAGCGTGAGATATTCCAACACGTGAAATTTCTCCCTATAATTAAAAAAAAACTCTGGCACTTGCAAAGCTTACGTGCCGTGCGTTTGATTTTCTCATTCGGATCGAAGTCATCTAATCCGCTTAACCTTAACATGTCCGGGACATTGATCACGAACATTGGATTCTCCCATGCGATCGAGTTTGAAACATGAACGTAAATCGATTGCGCTGGAACTGCTGAAATGTGACACTTCCAGAGCCGGACTTAGTTGATCTTGAGAGTTTTCAAAAGGAATGCCAGGCCGTTTGGAAATGTGTCAACTGTTTCCTAGCTTTAGTCTTTAAATACTTCATACAACAATAGGAATATGACACGACAAACAAGCTGGCGCCACAGGCAGCAAGCAACCTACCCCATAAAAGTTGGAAAATAAAAAAAACATCGTTGTTGAATACTTGACCAGAAGTTTCTGGTCATTTTGGCCGCTCAGAAGAATCTAAGCGCCCAGACACATAGATATATCATGCACACAACAGATACGCTGACAATTAGCAGAACTTTGCCAAATCTTGGTTATCAACATCAGACTTTGCATCAACACAGGCACAACTCACCGATTTGTTCGAGGCTCTCGATGGCGCTCTCACCCACGATTTCTCCCGCGAAGAAAACTTGTTCGGGTGACACCGATCTGGATGTGTATAGCGAAATGAAATGAATAAGCAAAGGGATAAATGCATGTATCAAAGTAGCCCAGTCAACAAGATTAGATTAGATAGGCGGCAGTAGACGAACCAACAAGCGCAACCAAGAGGCTATACAGAAGAGCATATGCAAAGAAGTGTAGTAAATTACATGCTTTTCTCTCGTATATATTTCATGTCTGATAGAACGTAGAGGAAAAAGGTTGAAAGTTTCCAAAGCATCCACCAAATAATATATTTCCTCTTCTTCGCATTGAGGTATTTTAGGACCTTCAATCCCGACAGACGTTAAGCTGACGAGCACAGTCAACGTAATGGAAAATGCATTCTTTTTTCTTTCGTAATGACTAGGGTCGCAATATAATAAATCTATGTTCTACGGGAAAAATTATGATTTGGTATATTTTCTTCCCTAGCTAGTTGTCCTTTATGTCTGACAGATGTAAGTGCTACACTTATTACGTCGCCCTTATATTTCCTCGGGAAGCAATTACTGCATTTTCCATTTACCTTACTTTAGGTGAACAAGCTGTAATGTTAATATTAGTAGAAACAATTATATCTTATTTTGCTTCTCGTGCGAGGGTGAATGTTAGGTAGCTCTATTGCGGAGCCAGTCCAATTAACTCGTTTGGTATGTGATAGCACTGAGCTATGAAGCTTAGGTTGTGAATATATAGCTGTCATATTACTAACAAATGAATGTACACACAATGTTTAATGTAAGATCTAATATAATAATCCAAGAACACCTCCCGCCTGTGGAGAAAGAAATGTTAAATAAATAAATTATAGCCAGAAACCTTTCCGCGTCTCCCTTATAGAGAAACCTACCCTGTGATGGAGATCTCGGCTCTCTTGAGAATCTCGAGCACGAGGTCAATGGGCCTCTGAGGCGTGAGTTCGTTGGATGTGGAGTTGGCGAAGACCTCGAAGTGGATGAAGCGCTTCTCGAAGAAGCCGGAGGGCTTGAAGGCCAGCAGCAGGGGCCCCGTGGTGTTGGTGAGGGGATTGCCCAAAGTACAATGGACCAGGTCCGCCCTAGCGGGCACGCACCGGTAATTTCCATCCTGCGGTTAGGGAAAAGATCCTAAATGTTTGATAGTGTTTCAATGTGCAGCTGCAGATAATTGAATCTAATCTTGGGAGTACGCACAGGTTGCGTTGAGGTTTTGATAACAAACTCTGATGTATCTCTAACATTATCCTAGATATTGAAATGCAACTAACTGCACAAGGAAGCATACGCATGGCTATCGCACATGTACGGTCACAGCACCCGCACTCACGTCCGACTCCTTGTCGCTGTACGCCATGGACTCGTGGTGCCGCACGTACAGGTTGGGATCGTACGCGGGCTCCCCCGTGTTGGTCACAGACGCCTCCAGGATCGCCAGGCTGCGGTTGCCGAGCTCGAAGATTTGATGACTTCTTCACATGAAAAATAAAAGTTACATATATATGTATATATCGACGAAAATTTGAAGGACTGAAACTATAGTTTCCTAAATATTCATCTTCAAAATATTAAGCCGACTATTAAAATTAAACTTGACGTTTCGGGAATGTCTCCCATCTTTAGAAGTAAAAATTTCTAATATAATCTATAAAATAAAAACAATTTTCTTTATTTCCATAATGTAGGGAGCTAAGATGTTGATCGGGTAATGTCTAAAATGCAACTGAATGGAGCGAGCTTGGAGGGTCCCGATGTCGGCGTCTGTACAGTCGGAGGACGATGGGTCAGGCATGAACCGTGTGTAGAGGTACAGCCGAGGTCATTATGTTGAGACTAGGTGTAGCTCTATGGATGTAGAGTGATTCCAGTGTGGTGAGTTCGAGTGGGGTAGAAAAGTCTATGATTGAAAAATCTGTCGTGTTGATAGGATGATTATTTTGTTAAGCATGGAGACGGGGAGCAGAATGAGCAGGTTTTGTGAGGGGTAGACCTGTTCTACTGGACACGCCCAAATGCTGATCGATTCGAGCTTTGAAATGTTGTCCAGTGCTACCTATGTACGAAGCATTGCAGCTTCTGCATAGGTATTTGTAGATAACATTAGACAGGAGAGGTGTAGGAGACTTGTCTTTGAATTTAAAATAAGACCCAATGGTGAAGGAGTTTTTGTATGAAAATTTGAAGTTAATTTGCGGGTAAGCTTCAGAGAGGAAAGTTTTGAGAGTGTTAACCGTGTTGACAGAGTCTTTGTTGTAGTAGGGGAGCGAATGAAAAAAGTATAATTTACTGACAGAAGGATTAGTAATGCCTGGATCGATAGTATATCAAGGAACAGTTTGCAGTAGTGGTCCAGAAGATAGTGTGGATAACCGTTATTTTTGAAAAATGATCTAAGAAAGTCTATTTCATTTGAAAAGGCGAAGTAGGAAGAAGACAAATGATGTGCCCGAAATAGTAAAGTTTAAGTTTAATTTGAATAGTCGACTTAATATTTTGAATTTGAACAATGTTCTGAGCTTAGTCTCTTTCTTTTAAATATTCATCTAATTCACGATACATCAACCGTGCAGATATCAAACGTGTATATGTTTTAGCACGTAAAATATTAAAATTGACTATTGTAAATTAAACTGAGGAAGATCCGGATTTTAAAAAGTCAGAAAGATGTAAGCGTCAAATTATGACACATATGAGAAGGAGCCTTTTTGGCTACATGATAGCAGACTTTCGAGTAAAGATAAAAAAAGCGCGTGCAAGAGGAATCGAAATACGTTTATGTAGAGCTAGCAAATAATCAAAGCTAGCAACGGTTAAAGTAGAAACGAAATGTTAATGTAAAGTAAGATTCTGCAGCCCAACACATGGCAAACTAGAGCACTCTGAGAGCGCATACCTCCGCCAAGTGAGGCAACGGTAGCAAAAAATTCAAATTGGTTCTGAAACCATAATTTTCTTTGTATTAACTCCAAAATATAATCATTTGTGCCTTTTTAAATTAGTAACAGCTTGTTCAATTTTCTTGAAGATCCGTTCATGACTTTTTGAGTTATAGTGTTAACAACCGTTATGACAAACATAAGTCAAACATACAAACGAACAAACCGATCTGCACCAAAATTTGATCATGTATGTCTTTTAACATTACTAATAACCCTTATAAATTTCATAACGATCCATTAATTATTTTTTGAGTTATTGTGCTAACAAGCATAAAATTAACAACAGCGACAAACGAACGAACGAACAAACGGATCATTACCAAAATTTGGTCATATACTCTTTGTTATATACCTAACAACTCATGTTAATTTCATCAAAATCCATTCACAACTTTTTGAGTTATGGCATCAAGAAAAATGAGGCAGACAAACAAACGGATGGACATATCTTTACCAAAAGTTAATCATCTGTTTCTCCTAACATACCTAACAATCCCTGTAAATTTCATCGAAATCGGTTGATAACTTTTTGAGTTATCTTGGTGACAGACAGACAAACACGACGAAAACATAACCTCCTTGGCGGAGGTAACTATGTATATGCACGAAATTAGGTGTAATTACGATAGTGATTCTAAAGAGAATATATTTCAGCTGTAGTCCTACCCGCTGGAATCCCAGGGCAGCTGGAAGGCAGCTTCAGTGTTAACGTCGCTGTCGCACACATTATCATCGCCGCAATCCTTCAGGAAGTGCGCTTCGAAATACCTGCGGAAGCCACAACGAAAGGTTCTAAATTCTCGGAGCAAGTTCACGTGCAGCTTCATATCCATATTTTGCAGAGAGTGCCTCGCAAAAGCGACGGCCTGAGGTTAGCTATAGGAACAGTTATATTCACGGGTGAATGGGCCTGAAATGTCCGTCGAAAATGATTAATTTAATGGGAATCTCGTGAGCCACAAGAGTAGGCTCGCTCTCTCTGTAATATAATAATTAACAGATTAACTAAACTCATACAGAGATCTAAAAGAGTAAGAAGTTTTTACAGGCTTCACGATAAATTTTATATACGCATTAAATCTACTGGGGAGTCTGCTCTCTCACTAAACAACTTTTAATAGACAGGTACATACGGATCTCTCCTTGGTGAAGTTTTAAGTTCTTAATACTACTGTAATATGTTTCATAAATAAGCGCATCACGTGAGCCAATTCATTGTAAGACTAAATGCTTATTTGAGCTATGAAAACAGCAGCATCATCATCCTCCGAGAAAACAAATATATACGACAGTAAGATCTTCACGAGCATCAATTAATGAAAACAGCAACACTATACGATACTTGTATGTCAGTTTGTCTGGCACAGTCTTACTTGACAGCTTCCTGCTGGTCCAAAATGGGGAAATTGTCGATATTGGGTAAGGGGCCTCCCTCCTGCTGGGGTCGTGGCTCCCGTTGTATAATTTCGTACGTGAGTTTGAAGCGCAGGGGCCTCAGCACATCTACACTGCTGCTCGTCTGCCCGATGTGTAGCATATGAGTATAGTGCAGCTCAATAAATACATATAAAAACCATTTTATGATGATTACCATTTCACAAGTTCGGAACGACGCAGCCTATTCGCGTTCATTAAGCAAGTCTTAAAGTAAGGAAACCTCAAGGTACTAAACCAATTGCTAATTTCCAACAAAGAGCATAGTTTCTTTGTCAGAAGACTCTGACTGTATTTTCAGCGACAAATACACTAGAACTTTTCAATTGATGCTTTGAAGAATGTACGTAAATGAGTTAGGCCTATCATAACTAGTAAGAAGTGTTCTGAGAGGAAATATCAATTGAAAACCCTTGCAGGCGCTGAACTTCAAGCGCCACAAGACTAAACAAAGAAGCAGTCCTGACTACTATATTATGTTACACAATTGGTTGGTTAATTGGCGTCTATGTCCCCCTCCCCTTTTAGTATGACGTAGGAGAGATGACTTTACTCAGCGACAGAAGGGTCAGTACTTTGTCAAACTCGGAACCTCAGCATCCAAGACGTCTGAAGCACCTTTTAGAAACAGCACTGATATATAATTTCACATCACTGGAGCAAGTTTTTGCTCTGTACTCATGGCGGCCAATTGGCAAGATTTGCGAAGACAAAATGGAGAGATAAGAGTACTCTTTAAACCAAAGTAGAGTAAAGCAATTGAGGATATTATGGGGGAAATTATTTCTTCGTGTCAGTTCATGACGAGTCGGATCACTATCAATAATGATAAAAGACACTCATCAGTCCGTACTGGTAGTAAAGTAGTTATGTATTTACTATAGAAATAATCCAGTGGCGTACCTTTAGATAAGCAATTTCTCTGGTGCACTGATGGCGCCCCATGTCTCCCGGTCTGAGGTTGATTTTCCTCTCTATTTTGCTGGGCTGAGGCTGGGCATCCTTGTAGAAGTGCACCCTGGAGACGGGCTGGTCGCGGTACACGCGCTCTTCGATGCTGTACGACAACAACAGACCAGTGCGAGTGCCAGCGTCGTTGTCCATCTTGAAGCAGGCCTCGAATGCAAAACTGCTCATCGAACAGAATGGATCTCACATCGCCAATAATCGCAGTAGGAGTAAAATTCATTCACTACTCCTTCATTCCTTTACTTTAAACTTATGCAGTACTAAATATTAATAAGAGCACATGGACCATCAGTTCAGCATCAGCAACAGTTTAGTGGAGGTACACCATGTTTTGGTAGGAATGGTTTGAGAGGGACTTACCAAGGCTCAGGAGAGTCCCAATGGTCGCTGCAGCCTGGCTTCGAAGGATCGATGTCACGTATGCCACCTTCGGGTAGTACGACAGTGGTGATCGCTACCACTGGTCGGGATCTGAAACATGGAATCTTAACGTGCAGCAAATGGCAGAAATATAAAACAATTCATTATATCTCTTATTTATTGCACATTTCAACTGAAAAATATTACAAGCCACCCTTAAGCATGTGAGTAAATTAGGCCACTCCCCAATGCCCATATACACATGGAAACATTACCTGATGAGCACAACCCTGTCACTGCAGGAGGAAATCAGCAGGTCAAGGCAGGGCCCACATACAGATAACAACATTACCTGATGAGCACAACCCGGTCACTGCAGAAGGAGGAAGTCAGCAGGTCGGGGTAGCCATTGTTGTCCATGTCCATGCCGCCGCTGAGGGCGTATCCGAAGGCATCGTACGCGGGGCCGGGCAGGTCGCTGGCGCGGATCACCTGATGAAGCATGTGAGGCTCATCGAAATATCATTCACTTAGGAGAAAGCTCTTTCCAAACTGACATTACACATAACTGAGACTGAAGGCCAATAAAAACAAGGATATTACTTCGATGTAAGAGGAGTGAACGAAAAGTACCGAGCTGCCAGACAATGATATAAAACACATACGCTTCAATCCATTACCTCTCAACAAAGTCCTCCAGAAATGCTAAACGCTTGCTCCATTGGTGCTGAAAGTTTTTATTTTTGTGTGTAAAACTTCGAACTTCGGTCCGCAGCCTAAATAACCTCGCCATCTGCGGGGAAACTCCGTCCTGTCAGATTTTTCTTCAAGTTTATAAATAGATTGAAGTCGGATGGAACCAAATCAGAGGAAAAGGGTTATGGATTGCTGCCATCGCCATCACAGAGAGGCAAGCTGAGATACTGTCCATGTGGAAGATGATCCCTCCCTTTTGATATCATTTCCCTTTGATTTCCTCAAGCAGCCGTGTCTCAGGAAAGCAGCATTCTATTGCACCGTAATAGTATGACCCTTCGGGAGCAGTTTCCATTTTAGAGATATCTATGCGAGGCTCGGTACTTTTAAATCGCCCAATGTCATTGTTATATTAGATTCTCAGCTTGATGAAACTTGATGCATACAAGCCTAAATTTTACCGAAATGTGCGAGTAGACACAAACAGCAGCACCAATACCTTCACTAGACAAAGGCCATTGCTTACCACACACACTCATTCACTCGTGAAGGACGGGTCACTGGAGCACCCAGTTTTCGTCACTGATATACGTAAGCTTGGGCCACAACTGCTCTACTTACCTGCGCTGGCTCAGTTACCAGCCCGTCACGGGAGCCCAAGTAGATGTAGATGGCCCCACGGTCTTCGTACGGAGCCCCGATGGCCAGGTCCATGTAGCCGTCGCGGTTCAGGTCCCCAAGGCTCGTCATCGAGAACCCGAACCTGGTCTCGCCGGCAGGGCCTGCGCGCAAATGCAAATAGAAGAGTCAGCTTGTGCACTCTCACCCGCAGTGACGTAAATGTTAAACCCACCTACTGCCGCTTGTACACAATGAACTTAGTAATAACTGATAAGGTCTGATGAGATGAAGTCGCTATTTCGAGCAAGTTATGAGCTCTCATTTCTGGTACGGACAGGATCGGACTTCGCGCCTACTTCGCAAGAAGACACTGAAATACAGTAACGTTATACGACTTACACCTTTGGTCTTTAGCAGTAAGTCACAAATATGCGTTACTCTTTGGAAATAAGAAAAGGAAAACTCTGGGAATTTTGGGATCCTGGGAAATTTGGTTGTTTGTTATTTGTCACTTTACGATGGAAAATATATTCTAACACGTGTGTGCGCATGAATATCATGCTCCTCTTGGTACTAATGAATTACCGACGCAACAACAGTTCATATTTACTCTCTCGTAAGATAGGTATATATGAATAATCAACTTGGAAGACTCATGGCAAGCTGCAGCAGCAATATCTGTGACCGGTATGCACTACTCACGTCTTCAGCGTTCGAGTGCTGCAGTTCCCTAAAATGGAAGGGATATCTAACAGTCTTTTGTGTGAAGCGCGCTCATAGTCAAAATTCAAGTTTACATACAATTAACAATCTATCCTTCCATGCTTTACTTGTGTGATTAAATTGTCAACACAAAACAGACAGATTAATCGACATTCGGCGTCAATGCTGAAAGTTGGAAGTGTGTGAAGGAAGATGCAAATATTGCTGCTTTCGTTTTCAGCAAAAGCTCTATAACGATAGTGAGAATCCATCATTCCACAATTGCCTCTATATATAGAATCAAAACAAATAAATTAATAAGTATTTGATGCACGCATTTACATTTGTACAAACGCATATTATACCATGCTTAATAGTTAATATACTGATCTCAAGGAAGTAATATATGTATTCTATGTGAAATTGAAAGACCAGATATTTTTCTCTTACTCGATTTTTTATGCATGCGTTGAAAATTTTAATTTCGACCTAGGAGGTAACTCGCTCTTGGCCCTCCCGCTGGTCACAAAGTTTAGCTTTGAGACCTCTATGCACATCGAGTGGCGTCCATAACACCACCTGAACTTCAAATGAAGATCATCGAAGCGCCAGAGCAAGCACAGAGCGACTGTCGATCACTGAGTTTTCCAGTCACCGAGCTGACGTTAAATTTACGAAGTGTACAATATAATTAAGCACCGTTATCGTGTTCTCTCTTGTACCAGTCACTACACCGACGCTGAGCCATGCTATTTGGGAGCATAGGAGACATTTTTTTTACCAACTGCCAACTAAGATGCAAACGTTAATGTTAGGAAAAAATCCCAATTTCTGTAGTAAAATGAACTTATAGACGCAATAATAATAATGATAAAATATAGGGTCTATCTTGAGCTAAAACTTACAAATTTTCGGATACATGAAGCTAGTCATCAGGTCCCAGAACTGAGGATATTTTTGGTATACTACATACGAAAAAGAGCAATATAACAAGTTTTTCGCCAGAATGTAACCTTAACTCCTCTCTGCATGGCTAGTTAACTGCGCTTGAACAGCTACACTGCCAGCAATTGAAGTGTGGCAATGAATTTCTGAGGTAATAAAAAATGGGAATCAGTTCAAATTCCCGGGATTTAAAACTGACCCAAGATCGCCCGGGATCACGGGTTGAAAACCCAATTACAAGAAACTAAATCTGCCATCTGCAACGCTGAGCATAGCACATCTGGCCAACAACAGCGGAACGGAGTGCATACCTTCCAGCCTCACGAAAGGAGTGTCTCTCTTGATACCGTTGCGGTCATTCATGTAAAGGTACGCGGCACCGGACGAATGACTGGTGCTGTAGAAAGGCGCCCCCACCACGAGGTCATCATGCCTGCGGTACGTGCACAAATCACAGATGATATCGAGTCAAGATATGAATAAATTATGTATAGGATCGACGCATCAGTTAAAGGCAACAATATGTAGTGACAGGATTATGCCTAAAACACTCACCCGTCCTGGTTCACGTCCAGCCCCAGCACCTCAAAACCAAAGCTGGACGCGAACATTTCACCGTCCAGCACCAGGTCCACCAGCAGCAAACTCTCGCCGATCTTGTCCCGTGAGAAGAACACCACCTGACCGGTGCCGTTGGAGCGCGGCGCCCCCCCAACGTACGACAGGAAGTCCCCCAAAAATTTTCCGGTCGTAACTGAGTAGCCTGTACATAATAACAGAACTAGTAAGTTCGTAAAATCAGGTAACATTATACACTAGTGTAGATATTTTCAGTAAAGCAGTATTGATTGCAGAGAGCGCAGTTGATCTCAAGCTGTTATTTTCGAACATATAATTTTATCATAGACCACACCATACATTGACTGGGCACTGAAATCGGGCCTCTCGCAATTGGGCCGGGAGGTATATTTAGGTGTTTATAAAATGAGTTCTAATAATCACAGAGACCTCAAACAAAGATTAATTTCTGCGTCGTAACGTAAGGAATGTGTTGCAGAGCAAGGAATCTAAATTCACAATCATATTTATTCAGTAGGCGATATATATCATACCTTCGGACACAAAGAATAAATAAAAATTCATCATAATTTATAGGAACATTGAAATTTTACAGAAAAAATTGGCACATAGATACTACATGTAATCGACTTTGATATCACATACAATCGAGTTTTTGAAGCAATAACCTCAGAAATTGATGTAACTAGAGCTTTCGGTAGAGCTCATCCCTATAGCCGCGAGGAAAAGAAGGTTACGAAATTCCAGTAATACTGAGAAACCTGATGAAAACCACAGTAATACTACAGAATAAAACCACATTTACAGCCATGAACTAAAAATGCATAATTAAGAATGAGATAGAGATACAGGGACAGCCGTTAAAAGACATTAAAATGACATTTTGGGGCCTACTACCTACGAATACTACGCCACTTTGCGGTTGCTTACGCTACATCACTTCATAGTTGCCTATGTTACATCACTTAATGGTTGCCCAAGTCGAATCATTTCATAGTTGCGTAAGTTGAATCATTCTATGAATGACATCATGGCTGTTCCCCACACTACATCACGTCATGGTTGTCTGCATTATATCACTTCATGTTGCATATGTTACTAGTTCATCTCATCATGGTTGCATACATTACATAATTTAATGAATAACTGCGTTAAGTAACTTCATGATTGCTTGCATTACATAATTTAGTGGACGACTGTGTTACATCACTCTGTCGTTGCCTACATTACGTATTTTGATATATAACTACTGTATGTTACATCACTTCATAGTTGCCTTCATTCCATATATGATTTAATAGATGACAATATTACATCACTTCATGGTTGCCGGAGTTAAATTACTCCATGGTGGCCTACATTACCTCACTTCCCAGCTGCCAATGTTAGATCACTTCACAGGTGTCACTGTTGGATCACTTCACAACTGCCAATGTTAAATCACTTTACAACTGCCAATGTTGGATCCCTTTATGACGGCCAATGCTATATCATTTCACAGTTCTCAATGCTAGATCACTCTAGGCCTGCCAATGCTACATCATTTCACTGTTGAAGATTCTAGATCATTTCACGGCTACCAATGCTGTATCACTTCACCGCTACCAATGCTGTATCACTCCGAGGCTACCAATGCTGTATCACTTAATTGCAGTCAATGCTCAATGCTAAACCACTTCATGGCGGCCAAAGCTTATCATTCACATCACTTCACGGCCTCCAATGCTATATCACTTCCCTGCTTCCATTACTATATCACTTCACTGCTTCCAATGCTAGATCACTTCATGGAAGCCACTGCTTCATCACTTCACTGCTGCTAGGGCTGCATCACTTCATGTCTGCAAGCTGCTCCGACTCGCCCTTCAGCTCTGCTGTCTGTTAATCTCTTAGTCCGTACACCAAATAAATTTCATCATAATTTCCATCAGTTATTTACAGTGCATTTCCTTACAAATGGAGCATAAAAAAAACTTGAGAAGCTTCTGTTCTAGAAAATCAGACCGCTTTACAAACTATAGCGGAATAGTTTTACTCTACTGCAAATGTCAAATGATGTCATATAGTGTTGCATTACGTAATTACTCTTCAAGCGTTAATTTTTGTGAATTTGTTTATAGAAGATTTAGAAGTATGTATAGGTTTGCTAGTCATTACTGAATACAAAAGATTGAAGTCAAACAGCTAAACAAAGTATGAAAAAGTAATGGGAGAACATATAAAAATGCGTCTGCGGCACCGCGCAGTCAGGCCCAATTGCGGGACCGAAATCTGCCTTAGGGGCCAGTGTCCAGTAAATGTATGGTGTGGTCTATGAATGGTGTGGTCTAGGATTATATATACGTATACAGTTATGTTGTAACATACTACAAGTCAAGAAGAGCTAACAATGGCATCTAAGTCTGTTGTTGATTCGTTTTAATAGCTACTGTTATGGCTAGACAGTTCTAGTAAATAAAAGTTATTTGCAAAGACTGTAGCTTAAAGGGAGCTATTCATTTCTCAAATTCAGTTAGCATTGTCCTAGCAACACATTTATAGCGAAGAACTCCTCACATCAGAGAATAAAATTAGCAAAGCCTATTCTTCCCGATCATGAAGACTCACGTGGTTAGCAAACTCACCGAGGTAGCTGTACTTGTCTACAGGCGAGTCGTTTTCTGTCACAGGGCCAAAATACTGAGTTTTATCTCTAAAAAAGAAGTTTTTGGAGATATTGGAGGTGTGGACGGTGCCACGCCAGGTGTAGGGGCCGGGCAGACCCAGCACCACTTCGTCCTCCAGGATGAGGCCGCTCATGCCCGCCTGACAGAAGCCGTACTGCTCATGTCCTCTGCAACAGAAGAAAGTTGCAGTTCAATGGGACGGCAGAAAGTCTTACATGACTCCAATGAACTGTCAAATTCAAAGACCGCAAGAGCATAAGTGAGCCACCGCTGAGTAGCGTCTTTTGGCAGACAGCGAAGAAGCAGAAGCGTCACGCTAGGCTAGGTACTCGCATACGCCACAGTGACATTGCAAAATAAATGATCTAAACAAATCCCTGGAGCTGCTTGCCTCTTTCAATACTATTTATACCTTACATTCATTCACTGAAAGTCAAAAATAATTACCCACAAACGTAAAAGAAATTGATAAAGAGTAACGGGTTATTATTTTCATAGAAGGTGGTCACCGGGCGCATCAATAGGAATCGCAGAAGATATTTTTGAAAAAAATCTTCACCGAGATAAATCTGCGTGATTGGCGTTTCCGAGCACAGACGAGCATTCGATATTTACCCAAAACTTTGATTAAAAACTTTCGTCGACGGCAACTTTTTGAGATTATCAGTTATCGACATCGAAAAGTCACCGATTCGGCTAATCGATAACTATAACTAGCGAACTAAAGATTATAATGCTAAGCAAAATTGTAGTCTTGGGAAACTAGGGAATGCTCACCACGATTGTTATCATCATCATCATATTATCATTATTATATCTGCACGCCCGGGCGTCCATAGATAGGTAATGCAAGTCAATAGGAGCAGAAGTAATCCAAGAACGCCCAGAACGTTGCTAAGAAGAATTGCTGAAAAACACATTCACAGCCGTCTCGAAAGCTCTCATATCAACACGGCTGAACCAGGATCCAGGCAATGAGTTCCATATCAACACAGAGCGGGGTTTAAACAGCGTCAGAACTGACGAGTGCGACACCTTACAGTCTCCAATGTCAGGGGCTTCAGGGGAGCTCGAGGGAGAGAGAAATGCAATCAAAGGTCCACACTCCAGCACTTCGACAGAAAACAACCAATCCCGGACTCACTTGGCGACGGCCTTGCCCCTGCAAGGCTCCATGGAGTCCGTCAAGTCGAGGTTTTGGTTGAGCAGATAGCAGAGGCCAAAGCCCCACTGGAACCCTGGGCCTCGGTGCATGTAGCGGTGGGCGCACACCTGCGTCGGGGGGAAAGTGTCCTTATGAGGGTGCTTGTGTGGACAGAGATAAGTGCATAATGCAAGAAATATTATACAACGTCTCTATAATTACTCTCTAAGTTGAGGCAGTGGTGCACGAGGCAGTGGGCACACACCGTACACCTACGGCGAGGCTACAATAATTACGGTAATGGTACAGGGTCGACAATCAGATCCTGTCATCTGAAAAAAAATACATAAAACTCTTCCAGTACAATATAGCTGTATTTTGTAAGATCTATCTATAGACTAATTCACTATATATAAAGGATAAATTATGAATTTGCTGGTGCGGAAAGGCGTGCTAAAATTATGAAAGTGCATCTACGAGTAAACTAAACTCGACTGCTACAACAAAGCGCCTTTCGAGGTTTTCCACATAACTGAGTGTCGACTGGGATAGTGAAACATTCGAAAACTAGAGCACTCTGAGAGCGCATACCTCCGCCAAGGGAGCCAACGGTAGCAAAAATTCAAATTGGCTCTGAAAGCAAAATTTTATTTGCATAAACTCCAAAATCTAATCATTGGTGCCTTTTTATATTAATAACAGCTTGTTCAATTTTTTTTAAGATCCGTCCATAACTTTCTGAGTTATATTGCTAACAAACGTTATGACAAATATGAGTCAAACATTCAAACGAACCAACCGATCTGCACCAAAATTTGATCATTTATGTCTTTTATCATTACTAACAACCCCTGTAAATTTCATAAAGATCCATTTATTATTTTTTGAGTTATTGTGCTAACAAGCCTAAAATTAAAAACAGTGACAAACGAACGAACGAACTAACGGATCATTACCAAAATTTGGTCATCTCCTCTTTGTTATATACTTAACAACTCATGTTAATTTCATCAAAATCCATCCATAACTTTTTGAGTTATGGCATCGAGAAAATTGACGCAGACAAACAAACAAACGGCTGGACATATCTTCACCAAAAGTTAATCATCTGTTCCTCCTAACATACCTAACAATCCCTGTAAATTTCATCCAAATCGGTTCATAACTTTTTGAATTATCTTGGTGACAGACAGAGAGACAAACAGACAAATAGACAAACACGACGAAAACATAACCTCCTTGGCGGAGGTAAATATTGATGTCTCACACGGGACGCTAAAACCTGCCCAATACTGGACACATTCCTTTCAAGTACATTTGGTAGAAAAGAATTCTGCAGGCCCATCGTATTCAAATTGCGCTGCAGAAGCTTAGTACTCGTCAGTAATTACCGTACACTAGTCTACAGAAAACTGCTTCTACGGGTTTAAAAATTGCCGCTAGAAAATCACCACTGGACGCTGATTTTAGAAATGCAACTGAAACTTGGCTAGTACGGTACGTTATGTTCCCGTATTAGATATCCGTACTTGTCGTAGGACTAGCATTATACGACACGTCAGAATACGCTCCCAGTGGGCATGATTACTTAAAAATATGACCCTATACACAAAATCGGCTTTCAGAATCGGGATCGCGACGTGAGACAGATGAAAATACAGTTGAAAGAATTAATGTAGCACATTGTATCTCACCAGTGCTATTATTGCCACCCAACAGATGCAGAAAATAGGTGTAGAGCTTGAACTTTTTCGATGCAAAGCATCGAAGTTTCTGCAAATGAGCCGAGGTTCAAAGAAATCCACACTTTTTATTCTAACCGTAGAAAGCCAATATACGACGGCAATGACCGCATTGAACTGCAATTAATTAAAGCAGCAGGTTGAAGCTTCTATCGGTCCATAAATAAATAAAATTACGTATGTCTAACGAAGTCCCAGTTCTAATCTTGACTACGATATGCAGCCAATATACGAAGGCAGCGACTGCTTTGATAATAATTAACAAAAGCAAAGTAAAAAAGCTCTTTCAAAAATAAACTTATGTTCAAGGATCGGTTCCTATTTTTTTCATCTTGACCATGGTAGGGAGCCAATAGACGAGGGTTGTAAAGACTAAGATTGTCATTAAAGTGCGCAATGTCTTATCTCACCAGCACGTCGCCACCGGTGCCCCGGCTCTTGACGGTCACCCCGAGCCACTGATCGTCTTTGATTTCATCGTCGTTGGGAGGCAGCAGATTAAAGTTGGCGTCTGCACAACCAAAAAGAAGGTAATAAAATAAGCAGATGAAAAGCTTTTGGTTCGATATAAAATCAAAATAAATTATTGGAAAAAGGACAGGAGGTAGAAATTTGTGGAAAATGAGCGCGTAAAAAAAAAATCGCAAATGATAAAAAGAGCAATGCAAATATTAAATCTCAAAACCAAATAAAGTAGCGAGGCACATTATCGTACGCAAAATTCCCACATTTCTTTAGCCAGTACTGATATACCGTAGGCCTACCAGTAATTTGCTTATTGCTTTTAATAATACTTAGAAATACGTGGTAATCGAATAACTGTTCTTGTAGATAGAACATAGAACGATATGTACAAATTTCCAGTAGATCTTCGACTAATGTTGAAATACCGTAAAAATATCGCAATTCTTCAGTAACACGGGGGCAGAAAATCTTACAAATCTCGACACCATTTCAAATATCTGCAAACACTGACACACAGTTCTTACATATAATCCGCAATGCTTCAGTCGAGGCTAATACAATGAAAAACAACCTTAAAACTAACTTCAACATATCTACTTCAATTTATTCAGGATATAGTCAAAATTTCCCTCAATTTCTCAGTAGATTCAGAGACAAATGAAATAACTTTGTAATCATTTCTAATAAAAACATGAGAAAAATCACCAACATAAACTCCGACAGCCAACGACGTTACCCATCATGTCAAAGTTTCCCACAATTCCCCAGCCAGCCGATGTTGCAATAACTTGGCCTCTCTTCATTAAGATCGCAGACAAAACTGGAGATGCAGCGGGCCGGTCTACCGCTACATTAAGGAGGACGCAATGCAGAGACAAGAGATTGTGCAGCGTAACGTAGCCAAAATGAGAAATGATTTTATTTCTACGAAGGATGAGTCGTGAGTGTCGAGTCATTACTTGTGTTATCAGGTCAGCAGATCTGCAGCGCGCGGCCGCCTAATGAACACAGCAGTCAAGTGTTCAACAAATACAAGGCAGGGCTATTTATTTTCTGCCGACTGTCGCCAGGCTGGGCTCAGGATTTCGTGCAAATTTCACAGAGTGTTATGAAGTCCACTGACTATAATTTTTTTTACTAATAGAGGTTTTTAGGCACCAAGAAGAAGTCAACTTTCTAGAAAAAATACTCGCTAATGGAATGAGAAAAAATTTGAAAGGAAGAAGTAAAAAATTAGTTTTGGCATTTTTAAAGCAAAACGTAGGCGTAGGTATAAATTAATTGCTCAAAGACATACTTAAAACAGAAACTTTTTACTTCTGCTGTTCTAAAACCATTGCCTGGTGATGATTTTCGAAGAAATAGCGGGAATTTCATTTTACGTTATAGCCTGCACCCGTACGTTCATAATCACAAACTTGCTTCTCGATACGAAAATTCACTACAGACATGAAACAACTGATGCTGGGGTCACTCTTTATTCTTCCAGCCTCCATAAAATTGGCGAGAACAACATGATACCTGAGTCGTATCTTTCACGACGATGATTCGATGCTTTCCCCTTATTTTCATGTCATGTTTTTTCGACGTTGCTCAAGCACCACTGCGCAGGTTCTCGATATTTTCTTTGGGAGGCACACGAGGGTTAGCAAACTCGGCATTATCTCTGGTCAAAATAAACATGTACATTTCTTAGCATTCCAGGCAGCTTTTGACCACGGAAGGGGCCGTTGCTTTGGCATCTTACAGAACAATATATAGTGAGAGTAACTGAAGATTTACTTTGCGTCCACACTGTGGGAAAAATGTTGTATAAGTACATGGCTCACGAAAAAACTTATCTGCTGTTGGAAACTGAGCATATCTTCTTCCCTTTAGAACATGCACAAGTTGTAAGTAAATTCACATATTTTCTGAAAGTAAACTTCATTTTAAGTAAACTATTTGATAAATAAGTACTCGTGAGCCAAAATAATATCGCTGGCACAGAGCATGAGGGTGACTAAGCCTAATATGAGGAAAACGGAGCTACAGTTAGAACATTGGACAAATTTCGGGTTCTGCACGTACCTATGTTGACAAAGCATCCGTCAAGCCTAAATTTAAATCTATACGGTATACACAAACTACAAATTTCATTGACTATATCCAAAATTGATTTTAATTATTAAATATACATCGGTAACATCAACGCAGCCATACATGACCCCTAAGGCTATACAGCAAAGCTTTTTTCGGCAAAATAAGAGAAAAAATATGTTAGGAGCATGACCCTAACAGAATTCTTGAAACTGGAAACTAAAACGCAAAATATCCTCGAGGACGGGTAAACGTTTATCAGATGTAAACAGCTCCACAGCTGTACCGATCAGGGAATTGTATGGTACTAAAAGGCAACAAAAATGCACTACAGAGAATAACCTGCAACACAACATTTTCACTTTCAGAGAAGAACAATTTCTAAAAAAAGGCATCGAGCCCACAAAAAACGCGCGGATGTAAGCCAGGCTGTAGCTCATTTTAATAAGCAAATGTTCGTTTTTGAGGAGTACCTTTAGGTGTGAAGTTGAAGCACATGACGCTACAATAACAAATTCATCATTAGCTCAACTGGACGCTATGGAGCGATACCTACCTTACCAACACACAAAAGTTGCAGTAATATTATCAACAGAGAAGAAAAGACGAGGCTTAGATCACGATGTCCACAACCCAGCAGGAGCGTCAGGAGCGCTGGGATGAAAGTGTCATCACAGAACCCGTTTGATTGCAATAAATTTACCCGATGATTTACGAAGATTTTGCCGTAAAATTACGGCGTACGTGATGTGGGGTTAAGGTCTGCCAAACTTTGCTGATCAGCACCACGTGGAGATCGTATCGGAGCTGGCGGCATGTGACGGTTCTGCTCTCCGGGGGTGTAGCTTTAAATGCGCAAGCAAAGGTTTTCCTCGCAGGAGAAAACTAGAGGCCCGTGTAGCGTAAGAGCTTATATATATTATATCAGAAATGCAAAAACAAAATAAATTTTCATGAAATGCACTAAGATTTGAGGCGAAAAAACGCTTTTTCTTTCATAGATTACACACCACGTTATTTAATGGCGCGCAAGTGTGCTTCACATATGAGGTACAAAAGTAACTTGCAGATGGTATTTCAGTGAGGGTGTGGATAGGTTGTTTGGGCCTCCCCGGAATTATAGGACTGCGTGAGAAGAGAGAACAAACTTTTTCCCGTACCTACATTATGACATGCTCAAGAACCCCATTCCGTCGGTAATTTTTCCACCAGACAATGCACTTTACTTTAGCGAAATCAAACTCGCAACACAGAAAACGTTGTACGTAGAGACCAACAATATAAGATTTTGTTAGGTTACAGTAAGCACAAGTGCTTGACTGTCGCCGACCACAAAGCAGAAAGAGCAGCAATCGGTGGATTCAAAGTATACGGACCTCTAAATCCGTCGGTGTGGACCTGGACGCAGTCGCTTGTGTTGGTGGTGAAGGGACACTTCCATAGCGCCCCCGACCGCCGGGTGCCTGGCTGGAGGTTATGGTCCTTTGGAGCTCCCACCAATATCCTGCACAGGACCAGGAGAAGTAAAAATGCAGCCACAAGAAAAAATGCGAATGAAGATTAAGTTAGCGCCGAGGTGTGGTTATGCATGAAAGCTCTCAAGCACTATCGGATCCGGTAGATGACCAGGGTGGTAAGAATGTAGTGGCAAGTGCAAACTACGACAAGATAATGGAAAGAAAAGCATTGAGGTAAGTAGTGTATAATGACGCGAGATGCTCGTTTTTGAGGGTAGGTTCCCCTCGCGCCGCCGGGTCATCGCGCCGCCCCTTCCGGTTTCCCAGGCCCCGCCCACNGTCGGTGTGGACCTGGACGCAGTCGCTGGTGTTGGTGGTGAAGGGACACTTCCATAGCGCCCCCGACCGCCGGGTGCCTGGCTGGAGGTTATGGTCCTTTGGAGCTCCCACCAATATCCTGCACAGGACCAGGAGAAGTAAGAATGCAGCCACAAGAAAAAATGCGAATGAAAATTAAGTTAGCGCTCAGGTATGGGTATGTATGAAAGCTCTCAAGCACTATAGGATCCGGTAGAGGACCAGGGTGGTAAGAATGTAGTGGCAAGTGCAAACTGCGACAAGATACTGAAAAAAAAAGCATTGAGGTATGTGTGTTTTACGGAAGCTCTCAAGCACTGCCGGTAGAGTACTATGGGTCGTTAGATTGTAGTGGCAAATGGAAACTGCTAACTGCCACAAGATAATGAAAAGACAGCGCTAAGGTGTGCGTGTTTACGAAGCTCTCATGCACCAGTATCCTGCACGGCATCAGAGGTCGTCAGAATGATACGTATTAAGAGGCACAAGTTACGACGGGGTGACCGTGACAAAGAACTCCAATCTATGTAGAGCTCGCGTGCGTATATCGCTTACGTACCAAAGTAACCAAACACATATTGTCGGCTGTGTGGCAAACGTGATTACGTTGATATTATATAAAGTTGAGACAGACATTTTCTCGTAACGTCCACCAGGCTATATGCGAGCTCTCGCCTGTAACGTGGACAACAGCTGAGGTCATTCTTACAATGTTGAATAATAAACACATATTGCGGTAGGGCAACTACGGTAAAGCTACCATTAAGGTAAACGTGTTCACGTACTTTCCAATTAGCACAGAACAAAATCCCGCAGTTGGTTCTTCAGCTCATCACAAGCCAGTATTCCACAAGAAAGCACAGCATCACGTATTGCGCCGGCAATAGACAAGGTGATGACCACTGCCCAGACCTCGCCCCTCAAACCAATTAAATCACGTAATTTATAAAGTCGGAGCGAAATATCAAACTGCAACTCAGCAACGCTGGGAAGGGGGAAACTTAAGAAAGCAGGAGCAGGGCTACGACATGAAGGCACCTCTGATGCTATCGAATGGCACTCCATTAACACTCGCTGCGCCCACGCATCAATCCTTTCCATCACTGCAGCTTCTAATGACCACCAGCGCGCCACGGGTAAGTCAAAGGTGCAGGTTGCTGGGTGTGCACCCCAGCACAGCAGGACTCTCAGTCCGGGTCACTCAGGGCTCCGGTGTCGAAAGTAGAGAGAGAAATCATTTACCTACGTCAACCTAGAACAAAAACACCTTTGGATTTTACAATGTCGAGTGATAGCAAGACATGGATTCTATAGAATTTCTAGTACAGTTGATATAAACTTGAGCAAGTGGTGGACTCTGTCCGCTGAGCGGGAAACAACGCGCAGTAGAAATTAATCGATGGGAGATGTCCGCAGACCAGAGGGATCCACTCACTTTCTGACAATCTACCCAGGAGCGCGAGTACCGCAGGGTCACCGCAGCAGAGCTGCCCCGCGGAAGACAGCGAGGAGCACAGAAGTTATCTCCGCCGTCACGCTTTCGAGCAAATTAATGCAACAAAGGGCGTAATTAATGCGATCCGCCCTAATGCTTCGTGCTGAGGTGCGGGTGCGGCACCGTAAAAGTGCAGCATCGACACCGGCAACTTTTGTGCTGCGTATCAAACGACAAATTTGATGTCAGTAGGTACGGCAGACTCTGAAGCAGTGAGACAGCGTAGGCAAACTCGTCACTTCTGCCTGCAGCATAGGTTTGGGCAGGTACCATGTACAGCGTAATGCCCAGTGTCATCCACTGAGGTCGTTTGTTGTTCCTACAAGAAACGGACGTTGTATTCTGCTATATAAGGGCTTCATCTTTATCGTGATAGTATTAAAAACTAACGACAAATCCAATCTCACGAGACCGCAAGAAATTGAACATTATCAGCACTGTACCATAAAACATTACTCACTTTCCCTCGAACAAGAAGATAACAGCTCCTTCTATTCGCTCGATTTCTTTCGTTACGCTAAATGAGGGTGACTATGGCAAACATATGTTTCATTGAAATTTACTTACCGACAGAAGTTACCGTTTGCTAAAAATAAAAAGGACAAGAGTTATAGATTTGCGTGGTTTTATATCTTTCAGTTAGCATGAAATGGCAATATTAAGCTTAGAAACGATAAAGGAAAAAATTGTAAAGATTTCAGCACTGAAGTAGTGAGTTTATATCAGGTCTTGCTCCTATTATAAATATGAAACCATAGACCACACCATACATTGACTGGACACTGAAATCGAGCCTCTCGCAATTGGGCTTGGAGGCCAATTTGTGTAAGTGTTAATAAAATGAGTTCTAATAATCACACAGACCTCAAACAAAGATTAATTTCTTCCATGCCATAAGGATTGCGTTGCAGAGCAGGGAATCTAAATTCACAATCATATACCTTCAGTAGGCGATATACATCATGCCTTCGGACAATGAGTAAAATTTAAAATTCATCATAATTTCTAGGACTATTTGAATTTAATAGAAAAAATTGGCTCTTAAATACTACACGTAATGTACTTTAATTTCACAGTCAATTGGTTTTTTGTTTGCCAATGACGGATTTGAAGCAATAACCTCAGAAATTGATGCATGTAGAGCTTTCGGTAGACCTCATCCCAACAGCCGCAACAAAACTGAGGTTCAGAATACCCAGTAATGTTGAAAAAAATGAATTAAAACCACAGTAATACTACCTTGGTACCTACCAATGAACTAAAAATACTTGTTTAACTATGAGATAAAGATACCAAAACAGCCGGTAAATGCTATTAAAAGATGACAATGTATAGCTGATAGAACCCTTCATTACAGGCACCATCTAAAGCTGCACATCGTGATTGTCGACATCATTTCACATAAATGCCTAGGTATACTACACCAGTTTGTGGTTGTCTACATTATATCACTTCATGGTTTCCTACGTTGCATCAATTTTTGGTTGCCTGAGTTGAAACACATCATGGTTGCCGGAGTTAATTCACTTCACAGGGGTCTATCATTACATCACTTCAGGGTGGCCAATGATACATCACTAACAGCCGTCAAAGCTACATCACTTCACGGATGCCAATGCAATATCACTGCACGGCTGTCAACGTTGAATCACTTCACTGTTGCCAATACTACATCACTTCATGGTGGACAGTAGTTCATCATTCAGATCACTTCAAGGCCACCAATGTTATACATCACTACACTGCTGCCAAGGCTATATCACTCCTCTGCTTCCAATGCTAGATCACTTCTCTGCTTCCAATACTAGATCACTTCCTGGCGGCCAGTGCTTCATCACTTCACTGCTGGCTGGTCTCCATCATTTTATGGCTGCCAGCTGCTCTAACTGAGCTTTTAGCTATGCAGTCTGTTCTGATTGTCTCGCTTAGCCCATGAATACATTTCCATTAGCTGTTTACTTGGCATTTCATTACAAATTGAGCATACCGTACCACGAATTTGAGAAGCCTCGGTTCTACAAAATGAGACTATTTATTTCACTGTTACGAAATAAGTTTACGGCAAATATCAAAGGATGTCACGAACATTAAACAGTTTCTATACATATATAATTACACTTGAAGCCTTAATATTTTGTGAATTTGTTGCGTATAAAAGTTTTAGAAGTATGTACAAGTTTTCCAGTCATTACCGAATGTATAAAAATAAGGGAATTAAGTCAAATGCTTAGCCTAAACAATGTATGAAAAAGTAATGGGAGAAAACATAAAAATACGGCTGTGGCACCGTGCAGTCAGGCCCAATTGCGGGACAGAAATCTGCCTTAGGGGCCAGTGTCTAGTCAATGTATGGTGCAGTCTATGATTAGACATATTGGACAATACACTCACAACAAGGACTATTCCCAACGATGAGAGATGAGACTAGGCAAGCTCATACGCTTTGGTCGTCTCTGAGTCATGGCACGTACCTTGAAACAGTACAATTAATAACAATTTGAGTTTTATGTACAGTTAGTCAAGTTCACAAACAACTTCTCCATCAACAACCAATGCATCCAGAAAAGTCGCGTTTGAGAGAAAATTCACCAGCATGAATAAAAAAAAAGTTCTGGGGTTCCTGTGGAGCGCAAAGGAGCCGCTTCCTAACAGCTCGGCGGCACATCTGAATATGACGAATTGCAGAAGTTAAGCATCATTGGGATATATATGAGCGGCACTGGTGTAGCTGTGGCAAGACTGGGTAGTTGTGTAGGGTCAGTGACGCCAGTGCTTCCTTGACCAATTGCTATCCACTCAACAGTTGAGGATTTCGGGGTGTTAGATGGAGGGCTTGGCGCCACAATTCGACAGGAAGATCAAACTGCAGGTGGACAACATGACAATTTTAAAAAGGGAGAGCGACACGGAATGCTAACATGATGTGAACGGAGTAACAGGAGCCAATAGGACTGACGTACGGAGTTCTTATTATACGCAGACAACAAAACCGCGAAGCTGCAGAAGTGGCGATTGCGAATACATTTGAGCTCTGCGCAGAGCACACAACCAACCAACCAGAAGTCTCCATTTTACATGTATATCTATAGAGAAAGCAAATAAACAATGACGGCAACCATTAATATGCAAGCATCAATATAGAAAATAGCAAACGTCTACACGGAAAACGAAATGAGCTTTCTCGTAAATATAAATAGTGATACGCACCAGGCTTTCGGAACGACTTACAATCACAATACTCGTGCCATACGAGTAAATATACAACCAAAACGAGCAACGAATTCCAGTCAAAGTCACAGTAATATGAATAATAACGAACAATGAAAACCAAGCAAATTTGCATCATACTAAGACAAGGCACACAGAAAACAAGCAGAAAATAAAAAAAACAATCAAATAGCATTCTAATTATACAGTACATGCACCATATGGAGAAGCACGGTAGAAACGAGCGACGGAAATGATTCAAGCTCTCCTATAGAAAACGAGAAGAGAAAACCGCACAAACACACGACATGAAATGACAACGAACATAAGACAAGCCAGAGACGTGTTGCCATTAAGTATTATGGTGCCAGTTGTACGTGACTTGTGATTGCACTGAGGACCAGCAACGGATATACTAAAGCCTCCTAACGTTCATTTCTGAGCAACACTCGCCAATGCTGCGATGAAAAGGAATGAAGGGACCACCCCTTGGACGCCAGGCCCTCACTTCACGGCTCATCAAGAGCCCTTCAATGCATTACTGTAAATCCGGGAATACTTAAGGAATGCCCGCTAGACTCAGAGGAATTTCCCTTTGTATGGAGACAGTACACAGAACGTGGACGACCGCGGTAGTTACGCGTCATGGTTAGAGAGAAAACGAATATTTTTACACCCGGTGACATGGTCGGGACAGATACGGAGGCCCGCTAGAGTTAGTGGAAACGGAGACAGTTCCCAAAATGTGGACGTAACTTCAGTAGCTATAAATCCCGTTTGCGGAGAAAACAAATAGATTTGCACTCGCTGACAAAACCGAAGAAACAGCAGAGATATTGTACACAAAATTAAAACTCTAGATAACAGAGATAACTAAAACAGGGCAGTTAAAGGCATATAACTTGGGGACAATTAAAACAGTAGTTTATCCACACGATGCAGTAAGCAAATAAAAATCGTACTCTTCAGCCAACATAGCAAAATTATTTTTAATCACATAATTTTGGCATCTATGACTATACACCGATTGCATGCACAGATAATTTACGGACAACGTAACTGCGTAGTTGCATGAAGATAATGGAAAAATAATAGCTAACAATGGAAGTACACGTAGACCTCACAACCAATCCACACAGCAGCAGTCCCTATTATGCATATGCAGGTCTACAGAAAAAGCAAATAAATATAACGATGACAATTATTAAATGCAATCGATTGAGCCGCAGTACCTTTTCCCTATGTGTTTTTTAGTGCTGCAGTGCCCTTAAGTATTAAAAACAAATCCAGTAATGATACGATACCAAATGTAAAAAATACAACCACTTCGGCTACAGCATAATTTACAACGTTTACTCCTTAGAATGCAGACGAAGGCAGTTCCTATAATAACTCTGTTCATGCTCAACATGACAGGCGTAGATGAAGATCTACACCCACTGACTCTCGGAATTCAGCTTTAAACGAAGACAAAACACCAAGAATCGAAGACGCTGTTTCGACAGAAACATATATATACACCGGCAGACTCGAAAGGGAGCTATTTCCTGTACTGAAATAGTGCAGCTCTCTCTACACAAAATGCATGAGGTGCAGAGCAGTTCACTGTACCAAAGAAAGCCATCTAACATGGTATGTGGGAGCCACCCATAGCTTTGTCTTTGCAGTATTTTCCCTATCAAGATCAATTGTAGCCGAGGGAGCGTGGATCCGGCGTGAAAGCTTGAGTCAATAAACATGTATAGAACACGTAGAACGGCGCGCCGTTAACGGCCCAGAGGAACGTGGCAATGGTCGTCTAATACGCGCTGTAGGGGCGGCCATAACAGCGACACCGACCAAAAACTCACACCTCGAGAGCAGTAAGATTATGGGGGTAGTCGGGAGCGCGCAGAGGCCAGAGCGTCGAGCAGCGGCGGCGGCGAGGTCTCGTCGCGACGTATGGCTAGCGCGACAGAGACAATTTGTTGTTAGTTTAGATGGGGAAGTCGTTGGCACCTGAACACACCGTCGTATATACGCACGCTGTTGCCTCGGATACGCCGATGGTTAGTTAGTTAACGCTCGATATTAATAAAGGAAAAACTCAGCATGAAGATAAGATATCTGGGTCTACTGCTATAGCACGCGTTCTTGATACAGCAATGAGGGTACAAATAACTTCCATAAAATTTATAATAATAAATTAAAAAATCAACAAAAAATGTCATAACATAAAACCTGTGCACGTCTCGGTACATCACCCAGCTACTGTATACCTCTGAAAATAAGTATCCATTTACAAATGAAACTCAAAACATATTGAAGAGTACGGGAATGAAAATCCAGCTATGGCACATGTTACATAAAAAAATAATAAGACAAGACATGGCAAAAAAACATAATGGGCGAGTGGAAGGGCAATATTTTCAAAATAGCGCCCATTCACCGTCCGTCGCTAATTCTTGGTGTGGTTTATATATATTTTTTAAATACGAAGAGGCGTAAAATAAGATTCACCAGTTTTGTAAACGTGCAAAAAAAACTAGGTATGCAGAAATAAAGTTTTTTATCATTTTGCAGATAGCTTTTTAAATAGCGGCCCAGTCTTTTATAGCTACATAGGGAACAACTTCACCCATTCAGGAAAACATGACCAGGAATTTTCAGGCAACTCCTTCGTAGTAAAAGTAGCTAGCATAATAGTGTGGTCACACCGACGCTAAGTTATTATTATTACAGCATTTCAAGGAAATTCACCTTTCGTAGTCTCCTACACTCGCACATTTTGTTGAGTTTGTACTTAAAGACACTTGAGAAATGACTCTCTTCCACAAATCTTTGAAATTAGCAAATGAGCCCGTTAACATCTGGGTAGTGCTGGCAGTGACATCGTCGTACACTGGTAGATGTAGCAGCCATTCTTATGAATGAATACTCATAATTATGAATTACGTAATACGTTCTGGCATTTGCAATTGAATGTCATCAGTTTATGAATGCTAGAGATGAAAGTTCGGACCAAATTAGAGTGTCACATACAAGCGGAAGCTTCCAATGGGAAAAGCGAACCCCGCGCACCGCAGAAAGATTTCAGAAGTAGCAGTAAATAATACTGGAAGTGCAATAAGTCTTAGCAAACATATACCATAATTACAATCGAAGATCCATTTGGTCGTACGGCAGCGCCATCACGCGAGCAACACGATCATTATGGACAAGTTCTGAAGTGCAGAGGGACGTGCACGGTTGGAATTTATGGGGAAAAGGCCACAATTTTTTGCCACTAGACCAGAAAAAGTGAGACAACGACACTTGCATTACACACTACTGATCAAAGGGCGGAAGACGTTCTTAGCATGATCAATGAGCAAAGAAATATGTCGGTAAGTGCAAGAACAAGAGCACATCGTCGTAGCAGTGCGTACCACCGCTGCCGAGACTCCATCAGCATTTAAAAAAAACACGAATTCGCTATTTTTTTTCCCGGTGTAGGAAGAGAATGTGATGAAAAACCTCAGCATTTCCCAAGTGCAATTACAAATGGCCATTGAAATTAGGAAAATACTGAATAATTAATATACAGTATATCAAATACGCTCAATTTGGGCTCACCAGAGGAAGAATTAAGATATACGATCTAGAGCTGTTTTTTTTATCAGCCAGAATGAAGATCTGCATGGAAGACCGCGAGAGCAATTTTTACGGAGGAAGCAATAGCGGTGATGAGTGCAATCTCTAACATCCGATGAACTGATGTCTGATGTTTGTCGGTCAATGAGTGGCACATGCACTTGAAGAGGGACACCACAGGCGCGGTCGATAGTCTGATCCACTTCACCTTAACCCTCTCCTAATTTTTTTTTTCAAAATCATTTGAATGTGAGAGTATAAACCTCCACACACCATACAACTACTTGGTTAATTCGTTGAAGGGTTAACTTATTAGAAACTTCAATCCTAAGCATGGCATTCGCCAATTTCGACTAAGCTCCAGGCGTTAGTTACAAACCGATTTTATTTAAGATGACGAAGCAAGATTCAGTTGTCGGCTAGCTCAAGAATTATAGGATTGCGAATAACGCCTGCAACTCCATAAAAAGTAGCGAATCCAACTCATAGGACTGATGTAACGTAACGAACAAATTACACTTTAGGGGATTAAATTTATATCACCAAAAGCCGAAAATCCACGTTTTGGTTTCTTTTTTTTCTAAAAAAAAGACCTTGTCTACCTAACCTTACCCGACGGATTGAACTTTTTTCTAAATACCAAACTTTTTGGATCGAAGCAATTTCGATCCGACATTTCTAACCCACGGGAACGAATCGACCACGCCCTCCAAATACCGCCCAAGACTGACGACTATGAAAGCTTCACAATTGCATTGTAAAAATAAAAAAACAACGAGATGCACAGGCCAGTCGTGTCGTCAATTCCAGCGTAGATATTTTTTTGTGCGTTCTAAACTCAAAGAGCGATAGGTAGAAGCGGCATGACCCTGTGATGCAGATTTTCAAGAGACCGGTAGATATTACAGTCAGCTGCCAAAGATTCCTCTAGTTTTATGACGCCGCTGTTACGTGAAATTGCTTTTTTTTAAACTTTGCTAAAATATAAGACGCGTTATTGGACCGAAATATAATACGGGTTCAACTGGCCTGCGACGTCAAGTTAGATTTTGAGACTTGACTTGTTCGGCACTTCAGGCAGGAGCTTTGATTGGGCCATTTTGAATCGTGTTATTAGTGTTAGCAGCAACTCAATCACGCTGAACCGGCTGAAAACTCCATTTCAGAGAACAAGAATGAGTTTTTGGAAGTCCCAAAGTAACCGATCAATAGTTAACGCCTGAAACTCGACACAACGGGTCAATTAAAAAAAAGCTGGCACAACCTGTCTGAAGTCTCGGAGAAGTCAAGCCTAGAAACTTTAATTAATTTTTTCCGACGATGAGACACGCCCACAGTCTCCTCTTGTTACTTTATGTGCTTTTTTTGTGAACGGATGTCATGCTGACGTTACTGTTTCACTGCGGTATCGTGCACCTTCACCATCACTTAAGTTCATTGCTAGGAGTTAATTCCTCTCTTAAACCTAATGTTCGTACACTACTCTTCACTGTCTGTATGAACATAAATATTTTCGTAAAAAAGCACTGCAATAATTGTTTTCTGAAGTAAACATTGCACCTGAAAGAGCCAAGCTTTAACGCTGCGGGATTACCCCACCACGTATAGCATGCCAGGCTCTACACGACCGTCGGCCTGCGCCTGAAGGATGTTGAAATTTATGCAAGTGCTGCAGGCGAAGCTCGTCTATTGATGAACAAAGCAAGACCGATGTTATACAGAAATGTAAAGTTTAGAAGACACCACACACGAAGTCAGGCAAATATTGTTACTAATAAGAGAAAAAAAAATGACCGCTATAAAGAGACTACACTGAGAGAAATTTTGATGCACTTAGATGCATCAGAACTACATGCATTTTTCTACCAAAACCGAAACACCGAAGTGAATAATAAATATGCTAAGTGCATCATCACGATATATACACTTTAACTAATTCCACTGTGACTATAGTAATTATCTTACAAACAGTAGTTACACTTAACGAGTAATTCCTTTAGCCTTAATTGTAGAATTTAGCAGTTCAAATATTGAAGGAAAGGAGAAGCCAGCGCTGTGAGAATCCGAGAGTAGAAGTCAGCCAGGGAGAGATTTTCCATTCCTCACCAGCATGGACTTCATGTCGTTTTGCACGCACACTACCAGCGACATATTGTCAAAATTTTAGAATAAGAAGGCATAATGGAAACTACGTTAGGTTTATCCAGTGTATGTGAGATAATGAATGATTAATTTTACCATAATAGTAAAGTTAGCTAGAGTGCATCAAGATGATGCATACAGGGTCTTATGATGCACTTGGCAAGTTGATGATGCACGTATGTGCTTCGGTTTTGTGACAAAGCCGATGAAGCATCAAGATACATCAAAAACAGGTAGAATTGATGCACCTGAAGAGACGAAACTTTGAATTACAAAAGCGATCTGCATGTTAGTTGGTAACCGCATCTTGCTTCGCAAGTCCAACAAACCTATAAAGCTTTTGTTCACTTTCTTTTTGTGGAAATGTGTTTTTTCTGACTGAAATGTTTTTCTCTCTGCGGCGATGACACACCAAACTATGCCATGAAACACCTACGTGCATCCTGATGCTACCCTGCGAAACACCTACGTGCATTGAAATTTTGCTCATGAAGTGTATATTGTTCAGAAATGAAGGGACATCGAGTTCTATCACATAGCTATCTAGCAAAATATGTATCTGTCAATGGTGCACATGCACAAGCACTTGGGCAAAACTAAAGATTGTCATTAGCGAATACTTTCATGACTTAGCCAAAAGAGTAGTCATTTTAGCATTATAATATCCGCAACGCAAGGGCTCTATGTTCCATTTAAAATTTTGAACAATAAAATGCGTACGACGATAAGCAGCACCAAATAAGATAAACTCTACAGTAGGCTATTATTTTTAAAGGTAATGCCGTGTAGCAAATTATGCGACGTCTCTCTATTAGGTTCTACCACGAACCAACACTCCAGAGACAACGTACAAACTTGTCTGCAGCTTCATTGCGAACGACCAGGTACTTCACTCGTAACCGTCGATGAAGAGTAACTCGCATATCATCGGTGGTAAAGAGTCCGACAGGGGCAGAACCGAGGTGTGACAAACATCACACAGCTTATATTATTTTCACCCATGCTCAAGTTTTTTTTATTTAAAGTATGATAAAAATCGCAATGGGAGAAACGTCAATGTTCGTCAGCGCTGGAATAAACATTGCATTATCATGTAGCTATGTGCAGAAATCGCCTCGAAAGAAGATTACGACGCAGACTCCATCTTACGGGTCTCCAAAGGCAGCCACAAAGCCAAACGTAATTTTATCAATAAAATGCAAAGGAATTCCTTATACTGTAGCTAGAAGGTAGGATCAGACGAGTCTCCAGGTGCGGGGCTCCAGAGCTGTAGCTGAGAGGCATGCCACCAGAGTAGAGAGGGCTGGGACACTGTGAATATAACGACGTGGTTTAAAAAGAACGATCTGCGTAATGACGCCGGCATTGCAGGTCATAAATAACCTTCGAACACAGCCTACGATTAGCCATGATTTACCGCCCTGGCATAATTGTTCGTGTCAATCGAAAAAGCTCATTAGATGCCATCGAAAGCATGTGGTTCTTGAAGCGCGAGGCATTAGCGCCATGATAAGTGGTGTCAATGCGGGGGCACAAAAAAAGCCAATAACTTGGGCCTCAGGTAGTCGCGCCATCATAAAGAGCTGAGCAATATAAGACATACAATGCACGTCAATGAGAGGGATTGCGACGTGGTCCGCAGGCGCCGCCTCAGCTGCCGACTTACTCCTAAAAAGCCCTCTTACTTTCCAGTTTTGTGTCGTAAAAATAATATCTTTATTAAGTACTCAGTCACTATAGGTAGGTATTACAGCAAGAGGTTTACACGTAGGCCTGCTAAGACAAACAGTACACCAGTATTCCAGACAAGCAGCACGCATTAGATCATTCCAGGATATGAGGACGAGGACGACGAGGCGCTCCCGCCGATACATGGCATGTGTAGAGGTACCTATGGAAGCATGTATCCGTCCGGCTATCCCGCTTATATTGAGTATATCACGTTACTCGCTGCCAATAATTTTCAGTTTTACCCATATTGTAAAACTTTCGAGGAAACTGCCGGCACATGATAAAAATTGAATGTCTCGATTATCATTCAATTGCACACGACACTTTTGTTGCGCCACCAGGCCCAGTCGCGATAACTCTTGGTAGGTTCTACCGGTGGTCAGAAGCTATATGACTTAACTGAAGACAGTCACCACGGGACCTCTATACACATCGATCAGGATGCGTACACAATAACACCACCTGGACTTTCGAAGTAACAAGCAAGTAATATACGCCACCTTGCAACAGGATGGCGTAAGAGATGCAAGTGCGCAGAGACACTGACAAACGCAGGCATGCAGTCGGCGGCCTCTGCAGAAGGCAGTCGGTTGCGGGCCTGCAGTGTACGCTGCGCAAGATAATCTATGGCCCTACAGTGACAGGCTGTACAGCAGCAAATGCTATAGACCAGGGACTCCCAATCGGGGAAATGTTGGGAATCGCTAATAGAGGAAGAGATGGCGTATTGAGCAGGAGTGCGGAAAACGTTTCTAAATGAAATCTAAGATTAGATAGAGAAATGAAACTTGTGCAAGCACCGAGATTATGCAAAGAGAAATAATTTGGCGTTCAAACGAAAGCAATCGAGCCATAATTGTACAACTGGCAGCCGTTACAAGTAATATATAGGGCAGGGGTTCCCTACCATGGGTATCTCGCACTCCCCGGGGATATGAGATGATCTTCCAGGGGGTGAGAAATCTTGTATAAAACAGGCCGCCTCTAAATTTTTTCACAAATCTTGAGTATATTTCACTATCATCAGATGAGTTATTATTTTACGTTCTTTCATTCTCAAAGCTTTCCGCTGGGATGGCCGTGCGTTGTTGAACAGATTTTAACGGGGATGGCGGAGCATTAATTTATATAGATATATATTGTCTCATGCCTTGCAGCGTAGATTGTCAAGCTTTAAAATTACTATCCTTTGGTAAATTATAAAATTGAAAAAGTCGACACGAACTAATAATTAAAACTTGACGTTTCGGGATACTTCTCCCATTTTCAAAAACCTAATAAAGTCTTTAATGGATACCTAACAAAA
>LQNS02278075.1:5929005-5949403 GCA_001587735.2 Parhyale hawaiensis
AATGCTTTCCTAAAGTATACCGATACAGATTGCAGATTCCTGACCACCACTAAAAACATAATTCTTATTAGGAGGGTCGTAATTATCAGGATTTGCAGCAGAAATTCTTATGATTACGACATACCAATAATTTTCAGTTTTACCCATATTGTATAACTTTGGAGAAACTGCCGGCACACGATAAAAATTGAATGAGTCTCGATTATCATTCAATTGCACACGACACTTTTGTTGCGCCACCAGGCCCAGTCGCGATAACTCTTGGTAGGTTCTACCGGTGGTCAAAAGCTATATGACTCAACTGAAGACAGTCACCACGGGACCTCTGTACACATCGATCAGGATGCATACACAGTAACACCACCTGGACTTTCGAAGTAACAAGCAAGTAATACACGCCACCTAGCAACCGGATGGCGTAAGAGATGCAAGTGCGCAGAGACACTGACAAACGTAGGCATGCAGTCGGCGGCCTCTGCAGAAGGCAGTCGGTTGCGGGCCTGCAGTGTACGCTGCGCAAGATAATCTATGGCCCGACAGTGACAGGCTGTACAGCAGCGAATGCTATAGACCAGTGGCTCCCCATCGGGGAAATGTTGGGAATCGCTAATAGAGGAGGAGATGGCGCATTGAGCAAGAGTGCGGAAAACGTTTCTAAAGGAAATCTAAGATTAGATAGAGAAATGAAACTTGTGCAAGCACCGAGATTATGCAAAGAGAAATAATTCGGCGTTCAAACGAAAGCAATCGAGCCATAATTGTACAATTGGCAGCCGTTACAAGCAATATATTGGGCAGCTAGGGGCTCCCAACCATAAGCAACTCGCACTCCCCGGGGATACGAGATGATCTTCCTGTGGGTGAGAAATCTTGTATAAAATAGGCGTCCTGTAAATTTCTTCACAAATCTTGAGTATATTTCACTATCATCAGATGAGTTATTATTTTACGTTCTTTCATTTTCAAAGCTTTCCGCTGGGATGGCCGTGCGTTGTTGAACAGATTTTAACGGGGATGGCGGAGCATTAATTTTTATATATATTGTCTCATGCCTTGCAGCGTAGGTTGTCAAGCTTTGTCTCACAGCTCTTGGCGCAGATGGTTAGGCGTTCTGACATGGCTTTCAGCTAAGATGGTTAAGCGTTCTGACATGGCTTTCAGCGCAGATGGTTAGGCGTTCTGACATGGCTTTCAGCTAAGATGGTTAAGCGTTCTGACATGGCTTTCAGCGCAGATGGTTAGGCGTTCTGACATGGCTTTCAACGTCAATAGTAAGGCGTCTTCACATAACTTTCTTCGTACATGGTCAGGCATTTTACATAACGTTTAGCGGAGATGACCAGGCGTTGTAACAAAGCTTTCAGCGTCGATGGCCAGGCAATGCCACATAGCTGCTAGAGCAGATGGTCAGACTTAGCTACACAGCGTTTAGCGCAGATGGTCAGGCGTTCTCACACAGCTTTTAGAGTAGATGACCTAGCGTTGTCATATAACATGACACGTAACGCCCACCTATAGCCAATTTCGGTCTACACGAGCCCATAACACCTCGCGGTCTAGACCCACTTGAGTCCAAGTCGGCCGGCCAAGGCAGCACCTCGTCACAGAGCCCGTATTGACGGCATGCTCGAGTTCTGTAGCTCCGTCACCGCTCTATGATAACATACTTATCGTGTACTGCTTATTTCCTTGGCTTGAAAGGCTTCTTGCTTGCCTGCCTGCACAACCAATGGCGGGGGCGACAGTCTGAAGAATTTCTCCCAATGGGAATGCCCGTACAGTAGATGCATAGAAAACTTACATGCGTCCGACTTACGATATCTTTGTATGAAACTTTAGCTCTTCCATAGACCGCCACAGTACTTGACTCTTAGGTCCAAGTGGCCTCTGACGCTGGCGGCCAAAATGGGAAAAATGGGATTTTTTCAAAAGCTATCATGAACATATCCAGACACGGTCATGCAGGCAAGCGCCCAAGTGCGTCGCCGCCGTATCCAAGATACCTTGTCCGCAAGAAAAATGATGGGTACCTTGGAATTTTTTTCTTTAGTATTAGGGGAAAAGAATAGCTCTTGAGAAAATCCCATTTTTCCGTTGCCGACTTTTGGCCGCCAGCGTCAGACATAAGAGTCAAGTACTGTTGCGGTCTATGGCACTTCGATACTGAATGCTAACAAACTAAATTCTTCCATATTTATTTGCATTGCTTGATTAGATTTTAGCCCTGATATAGAAGAATTTTCAAATAAAGAGGATGTTCAGATCGGGTATTCCCTTCAGTTCGTAATAAGAGGGATGCATGCACACATGCTAAGTACAAATTCGAAAGGAGACATGCAAATCACTATTCAATTTAATTCACTACACACAGAGGATATTTCATATCGTTAGAGGTACAGCAAAAATTGAGAAAACCGCAGGACGCCACTCAGCTCGACACTAAATTAAGGTCCGTGATCCATCAACAGAAATTAAATCCCTTCGTGAGATATTTTTTTCACTCAAGATACAAAAAGCGCAAAGTCGGCAAATACAGAAAGAGGGACCAAAAGCACACGCTCCTCGCAACGACTCCATTACTAATCACCGAGTTTGCAAGATCATTTGCAGAGCAAACACAACCGAATTCCTCCTCAGTGGTGACAAACTCACTGATCTCCTCTGCAACAGATCCCCTTAATTACAGCCTCACAAATACACAGCGGAGCTTGCAACAAAAACAGCGAAAGAAATCAAACAAGCGAGAGCAGATCGAATAAGTCGCGCCAACCAACGCAACGTAAAAGCAGCGACCAGCGGATTTCTTGGGCGTTTCCAATGGTCGGCAAAGTGAAGAGTTTGAGGCTTGGCTTGTCTGACACTTCAGACATGTGCGCTGGTTGCGTTTCATATCGTGCTCCATGCGTTGACCCTTAATCGGTGACTCTGGAAATTTCTATACAAACTCATTATTGCTCTGTAAAATGGAGTTTGCAGCAGACTCAACGAAATTTAGGTTGCTTCTAACATTTGCAGTTTACAGCCCGATCCAAAGCAGGAGCACAAATATGTTCCCGCTTGAAAGTTCGGACAAGCTAAGCCTGAAAGCCTCAATTTTCCAAAGCCAATCGAACACGCCCTTCGTTGTAAATAATGAGTAAAACAAAACTGCTAGATTTCGAAGTTGACGTGATACGTATACAAACACAATTCAACCTATTCTTATAAAATACCGGAGTACAAACAAATAGATCTTTAGTGCATGGCCTTGCTTCCAAAAGTTTAAAACCTCCCGCAAGATATTTTGCGTAATATTTGTATAGAATAGATGTGATTGCGGCCAGTTATAGAGAATTCTGATGCGTCAAGATGAATGGTGCCTATAGAATAGAATAGATAGCTGGCAGTAGACGGACCAACAGGCCTATTCCCAGAGACCAGCCGGGCCTTTGGCTCCGGCCCTCTATATATAAACTATCGCCATTAGTTCCGAATCATGGAAACTTCTGAGGGATAAAACATGAAGAAGAAAAATATAATAAATCAGGCAGGGAGTTCATAGCACTAGCACAAATAAATGCTGAAGATCTGAGGAGCTTGGAGACGTTAAGTTAGTCGTGGCATGTATATGGATTACGGTGCGGTGGTTTAGAAGCTTTGGCCATTAGGAGTTTGGCATTTTTCGAGAAGGAGTTCGTAGCTGTGGAGGATGTGACTACCAATATTTGCTGAAGTTGATTACACATAAACATTGATGCGACTTGGCACGCATGCTAAGAAAATCTGTTAGGAGGGTAATATACTAAAATCGCAATTAACGAAAAGGTATGATCACCGTAGAAAATACGATGAAAAATTGGTGTGTAAACCCTATGAAAAGCCAACCTAATTCGTGTCAACGACGAATGAAGACTGAGCATGTTTTGATGCAATACAAAACCTAGCGTCTCAAAAAAGCAATCCGCATCGATACGAGACGTTCGCACTACACGCCAGCAAGAATCAATTAACAGCAAATACAAATGTCCCGAAACGTGCGCACACATTTCGCACTGCCGTACATAAAATTAGTAGAACAGACGTGCGCCGGGACCTCTCGGCCCGTGGCCCACCAAGTCCCACCTCGGTGGACTGGATGGGGCGTTACTGGCGGGCAAAATACAAATTAATTAAGTGCCAAATGAAATGAAAAATGGGCAACAGCCTGTGCATTAGTATACTATGCATTAGTTCGTTTTATTTAAGAGAAACAGAAGAAAGCGCAAATCAAGGATTAACTTAATATTAGAGAGTGGAAGAACAGATACACAGACAGGCTAAAAATAAGATATTCTAGCGGATACGAAGCGGGCTGTAATCTAGGTCGCCAGTAGCCAAAAATGAATTTCAAAGTCCCTATTTTCCTGATCACCCGTAGCTGCGCGCTCCTTTAAAAATATGTGCCGGCAGTGTAGTATGTGCCGGCAGTGTAGTATGTGCCGGCAGTGTAGTATGTGCCGGCAGTGTAGTATGTGGATGTGAAGTCAAACGGGGAACACAACCGAAGTCAAAGTTTTCGATTACTAAGCTAAGGAGAGGCAGGCAGAAATACCGCGACTTGACATCGATACGACGGAAATTCGTGAGAACAAATCTCGCGAACAAACTCGTCCGAAGCTACAAACTTTGCCCCGAGTTGGGCGGGTAAAGAGAGCTGTTGGGCAAAGCTGCGACAGGCAATTAGTGAACTTCGAGCACATTGGGGCAACGGGAAGACAAAAACCATTGGAAGTTATCGCAACGTGCGCCAGAGGACGAGACACAGCGTGACGTGAAATACGACAGACATGACCGCAAACAGAGTCAACCGACCGGCTCCATTTTTCGTTCTGTGAATTTGGCTTACTAGGCGTGTTTGATGAATTAAAGGATGCAAAATCTGAGAAAAATAATGGAGTGATGGAAATTCAAAAAGTTCTACTCAGTTTTTCTCTTGGTGAACTTAGCTGGCTGGGTATGTTTGACAACAGGGATTTGCATCAAAGTTCAATCAAATGATGCAATCAAAAATAATGTTGCTGTGAAGATTTGAAAGTAAATAGGGGGATAAGTATGAAACTTGGTAGTGCACGCATCGGTTAGTTCAGTTTTGAGCAATTTTAATCGGGCTTTGAGGGAGCGTTTGATAATTTGTTAACAGCAGCAAACCTTGGTCGAAATAATATAGGGTTAGCTGAGCTGTGAGATTTTGACGACGTATACAAAGGAACGGCAAGTATCTCTCCAACTCCAACATTCTCTAACAGCCTAAGGTTGCGTTCGATTGGGCGCTGACATTAAGCATTCGAGACTTGACTTGTCCGAAACTTCGGGCAGGTGCTGTGGCTTCGACTCGTTCAATTCACTTTCAGGCAATGACCCTTAATCGGTTACCGCTCAGTCTTCCGGAGAGTTATAGTATTGCTTTGTGAAAGCGAATTTTCAGGCTGCTAAAGGTAATCGGCTTGCTTCTAACACTTGCGACATGATTTCAAAATGTCAAAGCCAAAGATTCTGTTCAAATCTTCGGACAAGTCAGCCTCGAGAGCTTAATTTCGAGCTCCAATCGAACGCGCCCTTAGTCTACAATTCTTAAGCAGGCGCATGTCCAAAAGAAATATATATATCGGTAACTCACAAGTGCAGGGCTGCACTTTGACTGGCACACTCTCGTAAAGATCGCTTTACTTACGCTGTAGTATTTTGTTAATAAAATGTGAAGGGATGCCGTATTTAATTTAAAAATCCATTGCTTTTGAACTAAACCTAGTATTGAAATTGACGCCAAAGTTTTGCATCTTTGTGTTTCATATCATCGACAGTAGTAGTGCGATGACCTCCTTTATTAGCTTCCCTTTCATTGCAAAACACGCTGCATTATCACTTCCGCCAAAATCTTTGTTTCTCAGACATACAAGATTGAACTTTCAGGCGCAAGTTACAACAGTATGATTTATAGGGAATAAATTTCAAAACTCTGGTTCGGTTGGAGGTAACGCAAAAGCTTTAAGAAAATTCGGCCAGCAAATATATGGAAATTCTTGGAAGTAGTAGCTACATTACAGTTTTCGTTTCAACACAATCACCAAGTCCAAACTCGATTTTCTTCTATTATACCAAAGCATCTCGTAAAAAATATTTTTCTATTTTACCGTGTCCTCCCGTCAGGCAAGGTTCTTTCTCTTATCATCCCCTCTTGTAGAGATCTTTTTTTTTTACTTCAACAAACACTACCATTTGGTCAGGATTTCTCTACTCCAACAAACCCAACCGCTCAGCCAGGATCTTCCTTCACTCCAGCAACTTCTATCACTCGGCCAGTAGCTCCCTCTTTCTACCGAATCATTCCCTCCGGCCAGGATCTTCCAGTAGGTAGGTACTCCCTGCAGCAGCTGCTCCCGCCCGGCCGGGATAAGGCACGGTGCCGTGCCGTTCGATTCCCACAATTATAAGCAATTTGGCACGCCGGCTCTGGCAGCAGCGCCACCAGAAGTGGCAACATTTAATGGCAAGCCTCGACAGATGTGACAAACGAGATCGTTACGCCGATGAGTGTTACAGGCGCGCAAAAAGAGGCACGAGAGGAAGCATCGACGGGGCGGCAACAAATTGAGGCGCTTAGAGACGGTCGTTTGCTCTGCTGCAGCTTTTGAAAAACATCCAATTCATCCGCAGTGAGTTTGGCTTCTTGCATAGGTAGCACGGGACAGTACATGCAATAAAAAAGTTATAAAACCAAATGTTTACCTTAAAAAATTTCACGACAGGAGATTCTACGAAATTTTCGCGGGCCAGCGATGCTTAAAAGATGACATCGTGTCTCCACTAGCGCAGCTGTGCTACAGCTGTATGGCTGGGACGGCACACGGGATAATTTTGTGACTAGCTATACAGCTGACCATTACATATACATAAAAACCCCAGTTAACATAGCTTCGAATAACATAGCATTCGATAAACATAGCATCGATTTAGATACCGAGACCTCGATTAAGATATGAAATAAAAACGGTTCCTTAATAACATACAGTATTTAGACGACAAGAAAATTGTTCAGTAACTACCTATTCGATTAACATAGCCCCAATCCCCTACTGTATGTTAATCGGGGGTTTCCTGTATATATTAGCTAAATAACTACTACGTACACTTCCATGTTCAGTATTGCTGGATCGCACTTTAATTCAGGCTTACGAATAAAAAATGAGTACTGTAATGGGCACAGCAGATATTTAAGTACACTTACTGCCACTCATCCCGTATGCTAAGCACAGCAACAGTCACCAATGATAAATAATGCAGAGCAAATATCGATGCAATTGACGCATGATCGTGGGAACACATGCAGGTACGAAAATATTTGCATCCCGCCGAGACGCAAATGAAACTCCTCGGCTGTCGCACGCAGTCTCAGAGGAACAAACATGCAAGAGGCTTGAAAAAAAAGAATGGAACTGCGTCCGTTGCACGCGCCGGGAGAGTTCACACGTACGCCAAGCAGGAGCTTTGAGTCCTACAAAAGATTGTCTTCTTTACGACACATGCCCATTATCTCGGAGACGATGCCACCTACCTTGAATGTCGCCATCATTCACGGCTATTATGCTCAGGCCGCACCGTATTTGGATACGAAGCATCCGTCCTATTGTTCTGATAAACAGCGAATGTGTCATCAGTGGTCGTAAAGCTTTCTGTTCGGGCCCACAAGTGTGGTGCTTTATGGAGTATATCGCACTCAAATGGCCGGGGCGCCGTTTGCCATGAAAATAAGAACTCGTAAAATGATAGCTGCTGCGTCTCTAAGCTCGGCTGCGACAGCCTCGTGGTCTAGGAAAGACAGTCTGATACTGTCAAGGCTTTCCAGACCAGCAGTACATGGCCTAACGTAACAGTAGACGATAAGCAGTTTGTTGTATTAGTAAGATAACAACTGTTGTAGCGGTACAGAATATGATCAAGTGATTGTAACAGTATGCGGATTTGTCAAATTACTGCGCGTGAGGTAAGCCTGGTAACCTCTCAGATCTCGAAAAAACCGCTGTAGCAGCACAGGCAGCATAGCGTAGCCACCGTAACAGCACAGAACAGCCAAATCCGTGTAACAGCACAGGACAAGAGCCTCCGTATAGCAGCACAAAAAGCGCAGTCGTTACGGTGTAGAGTGTCGGCGCAGGTCAACACGACACACACTACGGTGCAGCACAGAGACCTCTGCACAAACACAAGCCACTTTGTTTGAAGCTCCGTGCAAATTACTTACCTGTGGACAGAACAGCGAAAGCAACCGTTGGAAAAGTATTCAGTGACATCGCAACCTTGGCATCTCAGTACATCCTTACTATGTAGTATCATCTTTTTTTTTTAATACTATGTCGGTTTAGTTTTTTAAAAATCGCTTTTGTCACTTTTCTCTCAGTGAAAAAAATAAAAGATTTGAGCTCTGTTACCTTCCTGATTTTCCAAACGCTGGCATAAAAGAATATTCTTTTTTATATTCACTGCTCATAGAGATACTCTTACGTACATCCACAGAACAAGTCCTAAACGTTTTGGTAATGTTCGTGGCATCTTGAAGTATAATTTAGTACATGGATAAATGAGACATTATAATAAGTTAGAAATATTCTCAGCAAGAAGAGAGAAACGTTCCTGGTGGTATGAGACAAGTTTTAGATGGGGAAAAGTTTAAGGACTGGTAAACCATAGGGCACTGCAAACATAAACTTTGTTATATGGAGTAACTTAGGGAATAATGCCATTAAGGACATGAAGAAGTAAAGGCGTGGCAGTCACATGTATGGCGTGTCTGCCAACCATCAAGTACCGCACACACACGATGCTGCATCAAACTGAAGCGTACTAAATTCGCCATGAATGGCTGCATAACAGGGTCACTGTTTCATCGTACAAAACACCGTTACATCAATATCGGAAACTTCATACAAAACTAGCGAGTTGAGACGCATACGCAAATAATAACAGCTCTTTTTATCGATGAAACAAACAGTGGGAGGCGTGAATGGATATGCCACGCAGCTAATTAAAAGAAAATCACCTAATTATTCATGGCAGCTTCAAAGACTTGCGTTGTAAATCGTATACGTTCTCTATATGAAATGACTATCATGAGCTTGAGTAATGAAATCCTTATATAATTCAATTTTCCTTCAGTAATTTTAGGCCTAAAGCAAGCAGTAACTAACTAAAATACCATACTTTGGACAGAGGTCAAGTTACAAAATACCGAAAAGAGTTTGGGAGAAAACTGGAGTTAAGAGCTGCCTGAAGTTGATTTGCAATGCAGTCAAACGGTCAGCAGGTAACGCTGTGCAATGAATTTCAGGTGCAAACAAAGTACATGTTACGTAGGAGGCTGTTTCAGGGCAAAAAAAAGGGCCCTGATTCTAAATCTGATCTTTATTCCTCCAGATTAGGCACCGTTTCCCTGTACCATGAGCCATATATTATTATTATTGGTTACATGTCAGCTCAGAGATATTCAACAGTCATCTGCCCACATGCCAGGGTTCAATTTTCCTCTGAATCGATGCTCCATCACTGAAATATCAGGATGGAATATTCTCTTGAAAAGAATGTAAATGAGAGTGGATCACATGAACGTTTACCGGCATGCTACAATCCATATCATGATATAGAGATAACAGAGCATTCACAACTTGTACATAGTCCTCTGAACCAAGTTTCCACAGGAAGTTATCATTTTTCCTTAGCTTCTCTACACTGCCAATTGTGTAAAAACCATGTATATAATCGACTAAATGATGGCCAGAAATGGTATTTTCATGTCATTGTGCATATAACAATGGTCACAGTTCTCTTGTAGGTACTTTTGTGAGCGTTGCACAGTGTAATTAAGGCCCCACTTCACTGATCAGGTAATGATCCGATATCCTAAAATTTGGAAGTGGTTCAGTCTGAACGAACTGCTCCCGACAGCCCTGGGTACAGCGTACGTGATTTTCATCATATTTGCGTCCGACAGACCAAAGACTGCACTGATCCCAGCATCCCACGATCGGATCTGCTCTTTGTCATCAGGGATCGGCCCTGACTCGCGTCATTTGCCTGCATCGTAAGTCATCTGCCACGACAACTTTGGGAGCAGTAGCTACTGCCGCCGGACCAGCGAGTTACCACGCAACACTTTGTACTTCATTCATTACTGTGCTCTAAGAAACAGGTGCAGATCAGCATAAGTAGTATAATGAACCATAAACGAAAAAAAGAAATATTTCCATTTCAATGTCATCCAACCCTAAAACCTCAGACTCCACAAGTCACAGCTCCAATTGCACTGCATTCTCTGTATACGTCATCAATCACTCTCAGGTGAACCTCGTCCACAATAGTAAACCCAGGAAGCAAAGAATGCAACGCTCTTTGCTTCCTAAGTAAACCTATACGCCAACTGCAATAGTTCCTCCCGACGTCTGTATTAAGGCTTTTAGTTAATCTTAAGGTGTTGCGTCGAGGACACAGCATCCAGAGTAGACACAATGAATGATTTTTCTCTTTTTCCCTGTCTCTCACGTTCTTTTAAACAGTATAACATCAACAGTAGCTGCTCGAATTACATTTTCTCATAATATATTAAGTCTCAGTCAATGAGTTGTCTTCCATTCCATAAGATTTGTCTGCACTGTACTTATAATTACAGGTAAACCTGTCCTTACTTCGTAAATATTTTAGTTAATAATTAATTGCAGCACAAACCAGATAGCGTAAAACTGCACGAGGGCTCGGTAAATCCTAAATGGGAATCTCAACTTTCTCAATTAGGTCATGTGAACCTCATTGGCTTGGTTTATTTAATTTACTCTTCTACTTCACCATCAAGATCCCATAGCTGCCATAAAGTGACAGAGAAATGATGTATAAAAATGTATATATTATTCAAGTTCGGCTCACAGACACACGACGGTTATATGCAGACCTCTAGACATGTAGTTTTTATTTAACAACTAAATAAAATTCCCTAGGTTGAGATTGAGAACCACTGCTGTAGATTGATGAACACACCATTCAGAGCAGAAATAAACGATTTCTCGAACCATTTCCAGTGCCCATTACCCACCAACGTTCACTCACACGCCAGCAGTAATCGGCTTTGCTCCTGGGATATTTTGGCTGAGAAGAGCACCAGTCCCGCCGAGCCAGACTGATGAGAGAGCGCCCCTCCGGCAGCTGAAATTGTCATCGGTAACAAAGAGCGAGGGCGACGATGTTTGCCGGAGAGCTTATCCAGACAAGAGCTCCCGTAAAATACAACGCATTAGCGCGATATTTACTGCAAACGGGGCTCTTGTATACGAGAAAGCAATTTGCTAAAACTAGCGCAGCATTTCCTTAACGAGCGCGCTTCGAACGGTGAGAAGTTGGTTAGTTTCGCCGACTGAATTCTCCAAATCGAATTGAGAGTATCTGTCTTGATATCAATAGTGCCTGGGGTGGTTACGTTGACAAAAACTGAGCAATAGTTGCCAAGGCCTATCTATTTCATGTATCAAAGGACTTTTAATCCAGGAACAGCTGAGGTACTTAATTAGCTCAATTGAATAATCACTAAAGCTAAATTTAAGCAAAATATATTACATTTAGTACGTGTTAATAATAAATAATAATATTTCAAACAGGAATATACAACACTTTTTCCAAATTCCACCAAGATAATAATTTTTAAATCGTATGATAAAATTTCTCGATTTCATTCAGTACACCACCTCGTTATAAGCATTAAACCACTGGAACGAACAGCCCATATAACTGTTAAGTATAGGTACTGTCAGTCGAGATTCTCACGCTCGCCCTCATGTCAAACTAGCACTGTTATTCTCTTCAACATTTACCGCAAAATCTTCGAGTGTGCGACACAAAGAGCGGGACAAGTGAAGCGTTACGTCTTCCTTAGATATCGACTGTAAAATGGCAACACTGAGCGTAGCAACGCCCGGGCGTAATCCTTAGGATAACAAAATTAATGGTTCTCCGAGGGCACTCAAACTCCACATAAAAACAGAAAGCTCGCCTCCAAAATCATTGAGGCTATANGGCTATAAAGGCAATGTACTTCTCTGGTACAGCCTCTTTTTATAGGCGATCAGGTTTGTTGTGTTCCTTTGGCCGCCTAATTTTAATGGGTTACACGCGAGCGTACACCGAAGATTGCGCGATAAGACGATCCGCTGAAGCGCTTTCGTTTCGTTAACAGCACCTGTACAGTGCTTTTATTGGGTGATTGGAGCGCAACCATCCATTGCTTAATGCAAGGCATATTTTGTTTTGTAAATGAGCTGTACCAAAACAAGCTTACTGTTGAGAAAAATAGCGCAAAAACCGATGTTAGTTATCAGCGATTTAATTGTACAAAACATTTGCAGGCAGCACTATCAATAGATTGCATGGCACTGAACAAACATGCAGAGACAAAGCATCGCAAATCCAGCAGCCACAAAAACATATTGCACCCTATACAGACAAAAATGTGCTTAGTATGAAAGTTTTCTCTTCTAGAAACACTTTCAGTAGCTCAACCAATATACGTGCACCGTGTACTCATAAATAAAAGTGAGAATAACGGCAGAAATCCACTTGGTAAGTGCAGTCAAATACACGAGTGCAATACAGTCAGTGGCGACTCCAGAAAATTGCAGGGAATATGCGGAGAGGTTTCACAATATATACAAACATGTTTGATAGTTAAATGGTAACAACATCTGGGGCTGAAGGGGGAGCTCAAGCCCCCTTTCCCCTCCTGGCTCTGGCTACAGCGCACCAGGCCATCAAATATCGAAACAAAAGTTTGCAGCAGCACCTCTTCATAATTCATGCCGGAGATCAAAAGCTTCCACAATAGGGAGGTAGCATTGTGCCCACTAAAGCTGCAGCCAGATCTTCCCTTAAATAATAATAAAAAGCGCTACTAATACCACTGCGGTAAACACATACTGCATGTAGTTCTTTTTCTCGGAGCAGCCTCAGCTGTCGAAAAATAAATGAACTCCCGCTCATAATAAATTCTGAAAAAATGGTGGAAAGAAACTGCAACTAATATATATCTCCTGCTCAGCCTCTCAGGCACTGACCAGAGGCAGCAAAGTACACACAGAAAAATGGTTGTGTGCCATTAAGTAAAATTAGTTAACTGTAAACTACCTTGTCTTTTGAATTTGCGTCAATGCACAGTGTCGTTTGTGATGAACAACAGCGTTTTGACGAACAACAGTGTCTTTTACGATTAATTACTATTGCTTACTAGTTAAAATATAACTGCATTAGTGATAAGATACAAGGTGTTTTTAGTCGTAAAGAACATACTTTCCTGCGTGTAGACCTATATACATTTGCAGCTTTTGAATCATGTCACAGCTAATCTCTACTCGGTGCTCATCTTACCAACATATATGTTTGCTAATTCCACAGTCGAATTTTATCCTATCTAATTTTCATACAAGGGAATCGAAAGCCCAATACTTGCGCGTGCACTGCAGTGCAATAGTCGCGCGCTGTAATTCATAGAATTACATAGACTAAAAGCACACAATTCCCACTTAAACTGGCCAAAAATGATAAATTTTTCGCACTGGACTTTCGTTAGGCCTTATTATAGTCTTTAAAAAAAGCATTGAGACACAGCACTCTATCGGTGGGTCGCATAGAAGGCTGTGGTGGGCCGAGGTCTGCCCACTTCTGCACTAAATGATATTCAGGTGAGTGCACCTGTGGGTTGATATCAGCCTGCAGGGAACAAAGGGAAGAATTAGAGCGGGTATTGAAACAGCCAGCGGTGTCGGATCTGATTGGTCTAATCCTACAGCCCACAGGACCTCCCTCGCGATATCACTGCACAGCGGTCTTATTTACAGCAACAAAAGCCTTGATTACCTGACCAAATGTTGTAACATTCTTTGCATTGTTGCACTCAATAAGTCTCTTAAGAGGACAGACAAACACTTTCCCGTCCTGTATAGGGCACTCTGCTGCTGCTGTTGCGCGCATGTAACCTTCACAAACAATCCTACTGCTTTTTAGAATTAAATTGCACGAGGTGATATGAAAAATTTTCAGAAAGAAAAATAATACAAGCAGCGTTTAATTTGATGAGCAAATTAAGCAGCTGATGCACACTCACAATTGCAGAGCCCATTACAGATGCACAAAAGGAATACACTGCACACCATAAACCCTCGTAAGGAGATATCATTCGATGCAGTTTCTTTATTTACGAGTAGATATAAAATTGTTAGTTCCAGATGTTCGATATGTGCGCCCGTGAAACAAGAGTGCATACATCAAATAAAAATTTTCAGTTCAAATATACGAAGTGACGTAAAACGAGGCCTTTCGATACAGTCCCTGTATAATAGGGCAGATCAGCTCGATCGTGAATGCAACAGATGATGCACGCTCTCCCCATGCATCAGTGGTCGCTAGGCGTACTTATATGTGATGTGCGCGCTTGGTGGATTTGCGCGATCGATCGATCGCGCAGCGCGTTTCGTGGATGTTGTAGGTATTAGGCCGTAATTTCGGGTAAGTTGGACTATATTCGGGTTTAATGTCGGGTAGGTTAGGGGAGGAAAGGACTGGTTTTTTGTTTTCCATTTTAAAATTTGAACGATCCACCAAACGCGCAGCGCGATCGATCGCGCAAATCCACCAAACGCGCACAACATATATGCACCCACAAGACACACGGACCACTCGATCATATAGCGGTGCAGAGGAAGTCCTTAAGAGAAGCTATTAGGAAATATCAGAGCAGGCTGAGGTCTGTGGCAGCTATCTGCTCTGAGGTGTACGCTGGGGTGCGCAGCCGCAGCAGGACGACTACTTGAGTTATCGTTGCTGGTCAACGCGTGTGTCAAGTACCTACAGCGGCAGCAGTATGTTACTTTGGCTGTTACGGTACTGCTGCCTGCCGCTAGAAAGTAGAGCATGGGACGGAATTAGCCTAGTACTGTAAAGGAAGCCGCATTCTTTAGGATAACTGCCGACCGTACTGCAATACAGAAGTTGGAATGTTATCATATATATAACTATAGACCACACCAAACATGTATGGTGTGGTCTATGATATAACGAAATTAGCTAAGTAGATGAATTAGAGGAAGCAAAGAGGGGTAGCTTCTCTTCGCAATCGACATGGATTAAAGAGATGACATTGAATGGCAGATGTCGTACTTGGGCGAGAGCGAGAACCGGCATTTAACTCTCATTCCACGACAGACCAAAGCTTCACGAAATCATACTAGTCACAGTCTCCATCATGAACCAATTTTCTGCTTTCCGTAAAGTTAAAGCATTGCGCACGACATAGCTACTATATTAACGTCTTTGGTAACATAAGAGTTGTTAAGCCCCCGTCATGAACCAAACTACAGCTTCCTGCTCTCCCTACATCGTAAGACGGGCGCTTCACGCATGGCTTAGAGAGCAGCGCGAGTAGAGCTCATTTCAATAAAACATACAACTGACATTTCATTAAATTTGACGGAGCGATATAACACGTATACGTAGGTTATTGACTATCTCGCACGTGCACCGCGGCACAAGACCACGTATTGAACGTGTTCGTGTTGCGTCTTACTCTCACGTTTCGTAACACGTACCGGTATAAGGATTTCACGCGTGCTGAACTGGCAATGTAAGCCTATATAAATACATGGCCTTATACAAAAAACGTTAGAACAATTCGGCACACGTTCACAAAATATAAGACAATCATAACTTTTTCACGGGTGAGAAGAAGTTCAGACACTCAAAAACCTCTTTACAGAATGCTACAGTTCTAGGTACTGTACAAAATATAGTAAATACAGGGTGTCCAAATTAAATGCGCACGTTTTTGGCTATTTTGCAATTAGCTTTCCTACGATCACATCCACAAAGTACAGGAACATTGAGTAGCCACTTACCGGGAAATGAGATCGATCTCACAAGTGAGGCAGACTGTGCGATGCTGCAGACGTCTTTTTTTTTACATGTTGTCGCATTACTTTTTCATGTATACCTTGTTAGAGACTTTTACACAATTCTTTTACATTCAGTAATGATTGGCAAGCCTGTACATGCCTCTAACGCTTGTATGCGTAAAAAATTCACAAAATATAAAGCCATCAAGTCTAATATCGTAAATAACCTGCTTATTATATCATCCTTTGATTTTTGCGGTGGAATAGAGCGAGTTCGTAATAGTATAATATACAGTCTCATGTTATACAACAGAGGTTTTTTGAAGTTCGTGACATCGATTTTTAATGAAATGCCAAATAAACAGCTAATGGAGTTAAATAAAATAATTTGGTATACGGGCAAAGAGAGACAATCAGGATAGACAGAGCTCTATAGCGGAAAGGTGATTTGGAGCAGCTGACAGCCACGAAGTGATGTAGTTGTGGTAATAATGAAGCGATGAAGTGATGTAGCATTGGCCGCTGTGAAGTGATATAGCATTGATAGCCGTGAAGTGATGTAGCATTGGCAGCCGAGAATTAATTTAGCATTGGCAGCAGTAAAACGATCTAGCATTGGTAGCCCAGAAGTCATCGCGCGTTGGCAACTATGAAGTGAAATAGCATTAGCAGCCGTGAAGTGATGTAGGATTGGTAGCTGAGAAGTGACGTAATGTAGGCCACCACGAAGTGATTGAATTCCAGCAGCCATGAAATTATCTAACTTGATTTAATTCTACTTTTGAAAAAATCATGTAATGTAAGCAACCATGAAGTGATATAACATACCGTACGCAGCATGAAGGGGTGTAACGTAAGCAGTCATGACGTGATGAAGTGTAGCTATGCAACAACCATGATTTCATTAACTTAGGCAGCCAAAAAGTGATTTGACTTTGGCAACCATGCAGTGGTGTAACGTAGGCACCTATGGAGAGCTGTAACGCAGGCACCCATGAAGTGATGAAATGTAGGCACCCATGAAGTAATTTAATTCCGGAAACCTTTCATGTAACATAGTCAACAATGAAGCGATGTAACGGAGGCAACAATGAAGCGTTGTGACGGAGGCAACCACAAAGTGCCGTAGTATACTTAGTACTAGACAGTAATGCGAAATGATATGGACAGATACGATTGTGCAGCTTTAGATGGTTCCAGTAATGAAGGGTTGTATCTGCTGCACCAAAATATTTCAATGCCATTTACCGGCTGTACTGGTATCTCTTACTCATGGTCAATTGCGCATTTTTATTTCATGGCTACCAATGTGGTTTCACTCTGTAGTATTACTGTGGTTTTAGTTAAGTTTTTCAGTATTGCTGGGTTTTCTTAACCTCCTTTTCTTGCGGCTATTGGGATGAGATCTACCGAAAGCTCTACACGCATAAATTTCTGGGATCATTAGATTAGATTAGATTAGATAGGCGGCAGTAGACGAACCAAAAGGCCCATTCATTACTTCAAATCATTCGTTGGAATAGAAATAAATTGTGTGTGATACTAAAGTGCATTACCTGTAGCATCTACGCGCCATTTTTTCTATGAAATTCTGATAGTGCTTTAGAAATTAAGATGAGTTTTCGATTGTTTTTGATGGCATGGTATTAAACGCCCACTGAAGATATTCAATGATGAATTTAGATTCCCAGCTCTGCAAAACATTCCTTTCGCTACGACGAAGAAATTAATCTTTATTTGATGTCTCTGCAATTATTAGAACACATTTTTTCAGTGCTCCCGTAAATCGGCCTCCTGCAGGTCCACTCGCAGAAGGCCCGATTTCAGTGAACACTCAAGGTTTTGTGTAGTCCACGTCCCATAATTTTCAAAAATTACATTAGGTTTCGTGAACGAAGATGAAGCTCCACACATTCACTTATTTTGATAGGAGCTGATAGGAGAAACTCAAATTATATAGTTAATTTTGAGGTAGCACTCCACAGCAGTGTTTGTACATTAATCGGGCATCGCAGAAGGCGAAGTATATTTCTTCGTTCTTAAATAAAGACATGAACTAGCTGTCGAGGTCCTTAACAACAAAATGACTATACTAAAGTATTTGCCTCGAGTGTTTTCTCTGCGTGCACGCCTTGAATTATTTTTGTTAGCCGTCACTGGCCTAATTAGAGCCCACACAAATCGCAACGCAAAAAATTACTCAATTTTGGAGGCACACAAACCGACAAGAAACAAAAAAAAAACCCTCATGAGGAAACCGACGGGCTATGAACGAAAAACGTTCCGCAAAGATTTCACGATTTTACCTGTCGATATAAAAACAAGAGAGAATGACTATGCACAGTCGACCCGGAGGAGCAAATTATAGGGGAACCTGAGGAAGCAATTCCGGCTGCGCGCCAAAATCAAAGCCATCGCTAGCAAGATACACGCATGCAGGGCCTCGTCCTGTGGCCGGAACATCGAGGCTACTGGACAGCGGTAAACAACTTGGCTGAGGTCATCATGCGTGTATTTCGCCTCTATGACTGTTTTGTACATAATTCGATCCACCTATCCTGTATTAATGAACCGCGAAATAAGCTCTCTCATTATGCCAGCATTACATAATAAGAAAGCCTAGCACCATCAGATAGATTAAATAGGTTGCTCGTTCCTGTTAGCGCAAAAGTCAAGTCTTTTCTTTCTAGGCACAAAAAAATTATATAGGCTATTTGGCAGTCAAATTTTACAAAGAGCTCAGCTATATACGAGCGCTCATCACTGAAAAAGACCCGCATCCCAACGCCGAAAAAATTGCAGAGTACACATGAATTTCGCCTCTATCACTAAACGGAGTTAACAGCTTTATATTGAAGATCAAGACTTTCCTGTTCTTTTCTGAAGTGATATAAATCTAATATAAGTGAAAAATGGTGCCCTAAAAACAGAACTAGATATGTAAAGTAATGAAATTCCGTTTGAATTCCTGTAATATTCTAAAAGTTATGAAATTTCTGTACTAGGAACCAATTTCAACAGTATATCGCTTGATTACAGGTCCCTGCAAATTAACGCCCAGAAAAGGATGCTTGACGACTACCGAAAAGAAGAGATTTGTTGCAGGTGCTGCAGAAGATTTTCCTCTCATAGATAAACAGCCAAAGAGCAAGGGAAAGATCAAAGAACGTTGGCTTCATGCGTGAAGAACTCCAACATTAAACCGAGGACATACAAGAGCAACGAGAAGAACCCTCACACCTCGGGATATCCGGAAAATACGCAGAAAAGTTAACAAGCATCCAAACAGCACCAGCGCTGCCATATTTGACCAAGCTGGCATGGCTTCTTCTTTGGCCAGACAAACCCGATGCAGTACCTTGGATGAATTGGCGGAGGCCTATAGGTTGAACAAAACCACAAGGTAAAATGCATTGCTTGAATACGAAAATACATGAAAACAAACTGATCCCGAATGTTCTCTTTACGGATGAGGCTAGAGTTACATTTGATTGCCCGGATGGATGAGCCAAAGTGTGGCGTCTTTTTAGAGCCCCTATTCCGCATTGATTGGGACGCTAACAAGGAGGTGAAAGTGCTCTGTTTTGGCCCACTAACATGGGTATTTACGTCGAGTTTTTCTCTTTGTCTGTCTGCCCGGCTATCCGTCGGTGTGTCTCTAAGTTTGTCTGTCTGTCCCGATTGCTAGAGGGTATCAAACTTATGACTAAAGCTCACATAGCGTTTCTAAACGAGCATTTGTCACCACGGCTCGATGACCTATGTACTATTGTGATGCCGCCGTCAACTGATTTTCATGTACGACAATGCGCCATCCCATTCAGCGAAGGTACGTACTTCATTCCTTGAAACTCTGGGCATCAAAGGAGAACGTCTTACGACTTGGCCACTTGCTCTCTTAGCCTTAATCCTATCGAATAGCTCTGGTCAATTTTGACAAATGGGGTTTATGGAGTCCAATTTGCAACCTCCGGCTGAAAGTTACTGATGTTGCTGGTACCACATCCTCATATCAAGTTCACCGACTGACATTCTCAGTCCACAAAAGACTGTTCAACGTAATTAAAATAATGGATAACGACAAATACCTTACTTGTCTAACGCATAATCGTTAAATTCATTTTTGTTCGTTTATGTTTTTACTGAGGGATTCACTGTTCCATAGGTTTATTACACACAGACACATTTTATACATTACAAGTATTTGGTAAAGTAGTAATACACTGTAGAATAATGCATCTGCGTAGCCACTGAAAGTTTAACAAACTTTTTGGGCAACAGTATAAAAAGCAAAAGCTAAAAAAATTGCATGGCGTAGTCTTTAAAACGTTTTTTAAAGACATTGTCAGAAATGGGATCTAATAAATACTCAGGAAGTTTATTGAGAAGAGTTGCAATTTGAAATACTGTAGCGCGTTTCTCAACGTCAACACGCACAGTTGGGAGATTGAGAACAGAACGTCTCATTT
>LQNS02278075.1:5956834-5977773 GCA_001587735.2 Parhyale hawaiensis
GCGCTCCATTCCATGAGGTGGTCAAGATCTTGTTGGAGCTCAGCTCTTTTCTTTGTAGGATGACATAGTTTTGTATCATCCGCAAATTTACTGATTTTACTACGGATGTTAAGATCGATATCGTTGATGTAAATTGAGAATAGAAGTGGGCCAAGCACGCTACCTTGTGGAACCCCTGATGAAACCTGTGTCCAGTCGCTTGATTCTCCTTCAAGCTTCACTCGCTGCTGCCGGCCCGTAAGCCATGCCTTGATCCATCGTAAATAGTCACCCTGGATGCCATGGACTTCCAACTTTTTCATGAGCCGGTGATGGGGGACTTTATCAAAAGCCTTTTGAAGTCTAGATACACAAGGTCCACACCCTTTTCTTCATCTTTAATGTCTGCAACTTTTGAGAAAAAGTCCAGTAGGTTTGTTAAGCAGCTTCTACCATTTCGGCAACCATGTTGAGTGTCGGATATGAGCTGCTGCATCTTCAGGGGATGAGCGATGCGCTTTTTCAAAAGGCGTTCGATGATTTTGCTGACGACCGAAGTAAGACTGATTGGTCGATAGTATAACATCAACAGTAGCTGCTTCAATTACATTTTCTCATATTATTAATTCTCAGTCAATGAGTTGTCTTCCACTGCAAAAGATCTGTCTGTACTGTACCTTCAATTAAACCTGTCCCTACATCGTAAATATTTTAGTTAATAATTAATTGCAGTACAAACCAGATAGCGTAAAACTGCACGAGGGCTCGGTAAATCCTAAATAGAAATCTCAACTCTCTCAGGTGATATGAAACTCATTGGCTTGGTTTATTTCATTTACTCTCGTACGTCACCATCAAAATCCCATGGCTGCCATAAAGTGACAGAGAAACGAGGTAAAAAATATGTATATATTATTCAAGTTCAGCTCGCAGACACACGCCAGTTATATGCAGACCTCTAGACATGTAGTTTTTATTTAAGAACTAAATAAAATTCCCTAGGTTGCGATTGAGAACCACTGCTGTAGATTGATGAACACACCATTCAGTGCAGAAATAAACGATTTCTCGAACCATTTCCAGTGCCCATTACCCACCAACGTTCACTCACACGCCAGCAGTAATCGGCTTTGCTCCTGGGATATTTTGGCTGAGAAGAGCACCAGTCCGCCGAGCCAGACTGATGAGAGCGCCCCTCCGGCAGCTGAAATTGTCATCGGTAACAAAGAGCGAGAGCGGCGATGTTTGCCGGAGAGCTTTATCCAGACAAGAGCTCCCGTAAAATACAACGCATTAGCGCGATATTTACTGCACATGAGGCTCTTGTATACGAGAAAGCAATTTGCTAAAACTAGCGCAGCATTTCCTTAACGAGCGGGCTTCGAACGGTGAGAAGTTGGTGAGTTTCGCCGGTTGAGTTCTCCAAATCGAATTAAGAGTATCTGTACTGATATCAACAGTGACTGGGGTGGTTACGTTGACAAAAACTGAGCAATAGTTGCCAAGGCCTATCTATTTCTTGTATCAAAGGTCTTTTAATCCAGAAACAGCTGAGGTAGTTAGCTTAACCGAAGTCACTAAAGCTAAAAATAAGCAAAATATGTTACATGTAGTTGATATTAATAATAAATAATGGTATTTTCAAACAGGAATATACAACACTTTTTTCAAATTCTACCAAGATAGGAAGAATTTTTAAATCGTGTGATAAAATTTCTCGATTTCATTCAGTACACCACCTCGTTATAAGCATCAAATCGTTGGAACGAACAGCCCATAAAATTATAACTGTAAAGTATAGGTAATGTCAGTCGAGATTCTCACGCTCGCCCTCATGTCAAACTAGCACTGTTATTCTCTTCAACATTTAGCGCAAAATCTTTGAGTGTGCGACACAAAGAGCGGGACAAGTGAAGCGTTAAATCCTGCTTAGATATCGACTGTAAAATGGCAACACTGAGCGTAGCAACGCCCGGGCGTAATCCTTAGGATAACAAAATTAATGGTTCTCCGAGGGCACTCAAACTCCACATAAAAACAGAAAGCTCGCCTCCAAAATCATTGAGGCTATAAANCTTAGATATCGACTGTAAAATGGCAACACTGAGCGTAGCAACGCCCGGGCGTAATCCTTAGGATAACAAAATTAATGGTTCTCCGAGGGCACTCAAACTCCACATAAAAACAGAAAGCTCGCCTCCAAAATCATTGAGGCTATAAAGGCAATGTACTTCTCTGGTACAGCCTCTTTTTATAGGCGATCAGGTTTGTTGTGTTCCTTTGGCCGCCTAATTTTAATGGGTTACACGCGAGCGTACACCGAAGATTGCGCGATAAGACGGTCCGCTGAAGCGCTTTCGTTTCGTTAACAGCACCTGTACAGTGTTTTTATTGGGTGATTGGAACGCCACCATCCATTGCTTAATGCAAGGCATATTTTGTTTCGTAAATGAGCTGTACCAAAACAAGCTTACTGTTGAGAAAAATAGCGCAAAAACCGATGTTATTTATCAGTGATTTAATTGTACAAAACATTTGCAGGCAGCACTATCAATAGATTGCATGGCACTGAACAAACATGCAGAGACAAAGCATCGCAAATCCAGCAGCCACAAAAACATATTGCACCCTATGCAGACAAAAACGTGCTTAGCATGAAAGTTTTCTCTTCTAGGAACACCGTCAGTAGCTCTACCAAAATACGTGTACCGTACTCATAAATAAAAGAGAGAATAACGGTAAATAAATTGGGCAAGTGCAGTCAAATAAACGAGTACCTACAATACAGTCAATGGCGACGCCAGAAAATTGCAGGGAATATGCGGAGAGGTTTTACAATATATACAAACATGTTAAATAGTTAAATGGTAACAACATCTGAGGCTGAAGGGGGGAGCTCAAGCCCCCTTTCCCCACCTGGCTCTGGCTACAGCGCACCAGGCTGTCAAATATCGCAACAAAAATTTGCAGCAGCACCTCTTCATAATTCATGCCCGTGATCAAAAGCTTCCACATTAAGGAGGCAGCATTGCGCCTACTAAAGCTTCAGCATGATCTTCCTTTACATAATAAAAAAAAAAACCTACTAATACCACTGAGGTAAACACATACTGTAGTTCTTTCTTCTCGGAGCAGCATTAGCTGTCGAAAAATAAATGAACTTCTGCTCATAATATATTCTGAAAAAATAGTGCGAAGAAATTGCGACTAATGTATACCGCGTGTCTCAGCCTCTCAGGCACTGACAGGAGGCGGCGAAGTAGGCCTATATACATTAGCAGCTTTTGAATCATGCCACAGCTAATTGTTACGGGGTATATGAATAGAAATAAGCGTGGTCATATACATGTATAATTCAATTATTATCCTCATAATTAATTATAGATATTTATATATATATATATATATATATATTACGGGAAATGTAAATAGGAATGGACATATATACCGGTATCTACAATTAATTATGAGATTAATTATTGAATATATTAATTATAGATATATATGACCATTCTTATTTACATTCCCCGTAACATAATCTCTACTCGATGCTCATCTTATCAACATATATGTTAGCTAATTCCAGAGTCGAATTTCCTCCTATCTAATTTTCATACAAGGGAATCGAAAGGTCACTACTTGCGCGTGCACTGCAGTGCAATGATGGCGCTGGAATTCATAGATCTACGTAGACTAAAAGCACACAATTCCCACTAAAAATGGCCAAAAATTGTAGATTTTTCGGACTGGATTTTCGTTAGAACTAGTTGTTTTCTTAAAAAAAAAAACATTAAGACGCAGCACTGTATCGGTGGGTCGCATGGAAGGCTGTGGTGGGCCGAGGTCTGCCCACTTCTGCACTAAATGATATTCAGGTGAGTGCACCTGTGGGTTGATATCAGCCTGCAGGGAACAATGGGAAGAATTAGAGCGGGTATTGAAACAGCCAGCGGTGTCGGATCTGATTGGTCTAATCCTACAGCCCACAGGACCTCCCTCGCGATATCACTGCACAGCGGTCTAATTTACAGCAACAAAAGCCTTGATTACCTGACCAAATGTTGTAACATTCTTTGCATTGTTGCACTCAATAAGTCTCTTAAGAGGACAGGCAAACACTTTCCCGTCCTGTATAGGGCACTCTGCTGCTGCTGCCGTTGCGCGCATGTTTCGTTCTCAAAAAATCTTATTGCTTTTTAGAATTAAATTGCATGAGCTGATATGAAAAGTTTAAAAAATAATAATAATACAAGCAACGTTTAATTTATTGGCAGGTGACTGCGAGCGCAGCAGATGATGTACACTCACACTTTCAGAGCCCGTTACAGATGCACAAAAGGAACACACTGTTCACTAGAAGTCCCCGTAAGGTGATATCGTTTGATGTAGTTTCTTTATTTACGAGTAGATATAAAATTGTTAGTTCCAGATGTTCGATATGTGCACCCGTGAAACAAGAGTACATACATCAAATAAAAATTGTTCAGCTCAAATATGAGAAGCGTCGTAGAACGAGGCCTTCCGATACAGTCCCTATATGATAGGGCAGATCAGCTCGATCGTGAATGCAACAGATGATGCACGCTCTCCCCATGCATCAGTGGTCGCTAGGCGTACGTATATGCATGCACCCACAAGACACACGGACCACTCGATCATATAGCGGTGCAGAGGAAGTCCTTAAGAGAAGCTATTAGGAAATATCAGAGCAGACTGAGGTCTGTGGCAGCTATCTGCTCAGAGGTGTACGCTGGGGTGCGCAGCAGCAGGACCACTACTTGAGTTATCGTTGCTGGTAAACGCGAGTGTCAAGTACCTACAGAGGCAGCAGTATGTTACTTTGGCTGTTACGGTACTGCTGCCTGCCGCTAGAAAGTAGAGCATGGGACGGAATTAGCCTAGTAAAGGAAACGGCATTCGTCCCGATAATTGCCGACCGTACTGCAATACAGAAGTTGGAATGTTATAATATATATAACCATAGACCACACAAAACATGTATGGTGTGGTCTATGATATAACGAAATTAGCTAAGTAGATGAATATCTCCTCCGTTTCTCCCCACTGAAGAGAAGCGTTAGCTGTACCTAATTTCTCTACTGTAACTTACCGTCTACAGCATGAACCCGCTCTCGCTCTTGGCCGTAAATTGAGAGTAAGGTGCTGTCTGGTTTCGAAGTGCTTTAGTTAATAGTCACAGTCTCCATCATGAACCAATTTTCTGCTTTCTGTAAAGTAAAAGCATAAAGCACGGTAACTTCTACTATTAACGTCTTTGGTAACATAAGAGTAGTAAGCCCCCGTCATGAACCCACGACAGCTGCTTTCCCTACATCGTAAGACGGGCGCTCCACACATGGCTTGGAGAGCAGCGCGAGTGGATCTCATTTCAATAAAACATACAACTGACATTTCATTAAATTTGACGATATGACACGTATACGTAGGTTATTGAATATCTCGCACGTGCACCGCGGCACAAGACCACGTGTTGAACGTGTTCGTGCTGCGTCTTACTCTCACGTTTCGTAACACGTACCGGTATAAGGATTTCACGCGTGCTGAACTGGCAATATGAGCCTATATAAATACATAGCCTTATACAAAAAACGTTAGAACAATTCGGCACACGTTCACAAAATATAAGACAATCATAACTTTTTCACGGGTGAGAAGAAGTTCAGACACTCAAAAACCTCTTTACAGAATGCTACAGTTTTAGGTACTGCACAAAATATAGTATATACAGGGTGTCCAAATTAAATGCGCACGTTTTTGGCTATTTTGCAATTAGCTTTCCTACAATCACATTCACAGAGTACAGGAACAATGAGTAGCCACTTGCCGGGAAATGAGATTGATCTCACAAGTGAGGCAGACTGAGCGATGCTGCAGACGTCTTTTTACATGTTATCGCATTACTTTTTCATGTATACCTTGTTAGAAAATTTTACACAGCTCTTTTACATTCAGTAATGATTGGCAAACCTGTACATACCTCTAACGCTTGTGTACGTAAATAATTCATAATATCTAAAGCCATCTAGTGTAATATCGTACATGAACGGTTTATGACATCCTTTAAGTTTTGCAGTAGAGTCGAATGAGTTCGTAATAGTAAAATTAACAGTCTCATGCTATACAACAGAGGCTTTTCAAGTTCGTGATATCGATTTTTAATTCAATGCCAAGTAAACAGCTAATGGAGTCAATTAAAATAATTGGGTATACGAGCTAAGCGAGAAAATCAGGACAGATAGAGCTCTAGAGCGGAAAGGTGATTTGGAGCAGCTGGCAGTCATAAAGTGATGTAGCCGTGGTGGAAATGAAGTGATGAAGCAATAGCCGCCATGAAGTGATGAAGGCATTGGCCGCTGTCAAGTGATATAGCATTGGTAGCCAGCAGCCGTAAAGTGATCTAGCATTGGCTGCTCAGAAGTGATCTAGATTTGGATTTGATAGCTGTGAAGTGATATAGTATTGGCAGCCGTAAAGTGATATAACATTGACAGCCGTGAAGTGATGTAGCATTGGCAGCCGTAACGCGATGTAGCATTGGCAGCCCTGACGTGATCTAACACTGGCAGCCAGAAAGTAATCTAGCATTGGTAGCCCTGCAGTGTTCCCGCATTGGCAGCTGTGAAGTGATATAGCATTGGCAGCCGTAGCCATAGCATTGGTAACCCTGAAGTGATCTAGCGTTGGCAGCTATGAAGTGATAAAGCATTGGCAGCCGCGAAGTGATGTAGGATTGGTAGCTGAGAAGTGACGTAATGTAGGCCACCACGAAGTGATTTAATTCCAGCAGCCATGAAATTATCTAACTTAATTCATCTCTACTATTGAAAAAATTATATAATAATTATGTAATGTAAGCAACCATGAAGTGATGTAGTATATGCAGCATGAAGTGGTGTAACGTAGGCAGTCACGACGTGATGAAGTGTAGCTATGCAACAACCATGATGTCATTAACGTGAGCAGCCAAAAAGTGATTTGACTTTGGCAACCATGCAGTGGTCTAACGCAGGCACCCATGAAGAGCTGTAACGTAGGCACCCATGAAGTGATGTAATGTAGGAACCCATGCAGTAATTTAATTCCGGCAACCATGAAGTGATGTAACATAGGAAATAATGATGCGATGTAACGGAGGCAACCACAAAGTGGCGTAGTATACTCAGTCCTAGACAGTAATGCGAAATGACATGGACAGCCACGATTGTACAGTTTTAGATGGTTCCAGTAATGAAGGGTTGTATTTGCACCAAAATATTTCAATGTCATTTACCGGCTGTCCTGGTATCTCTTTCTCATGGTCAACTGCGCATTTTTAGTTCATGGCAACCAATGTGATTTCACTCTGTGGTATTACTGTGGTTTTAATTAAGTTTTTCTGTATCACTGGGTTTTTATTATAACCTCCCTTTTCTTGCGGCTATTGGGATGAGATCTACCGAAAGCTCTACATGCATAAATTTCTGGGATCATTACTTCAAATCATTCGTTGGAATAGAAATAAATTGTGTGTGATACTAAAGTGCATTACCTGTAGCATCTACGCGCTATTTTTTCTATGAAATACTGATGGTGCTTTAGAAATTAAGATGAATTTTCGATTGTTTTTGATGTCCGAAGGCATGGTATTAATCGCCCACTGAAGATATTCAGTGATGAATTTAGATTCCCAGCTCTGCATAACATTCCTTACGCTACGACGAAGAAATTAATCTTTGTTTGATGTCTGTGCAATTATAAGAAAGCATTTTTTAGTGCTTCCGTAAATCGGCCTCCTCCAGGTCCACTCGCGGAAGGCCCGATTTCAGTGAGCAGCCAAGGTTTTGTGTCGTCCACGTCACATCATTTTTAAAAATTACATTAGGTTTCGTGAATGAAGATGAAGCTCCACACATTCACTTATTTTGATAGGAGCTGATAGGAGAAACTCAAATTACATATACAATTAACTTTGAGGTAACACTCCACAGCAGTGTTTGTACATTAATCGAGCATCGCAGAAGGCGAAGTATATTTCTTCGTTCTTAAATAAAGACATGAACTAGTTGTCGAGGTTCTTAACAACAAAATGACTATACTTAAGTATTTGCCTCGAGTGTTTTCTCTGCGTGCACGCCTTGAATTTTTTTTTAGCCGTCACCGGCCTAATTAGAGCCCACACAAATCGCAATGCAATGCAAAAAATTACTCAATTTTGGAAGCACACAAACCGACAAGAAACAAAAAAAACCCTCATGAGGAAACCGACGGGCTATGAACTAAAAACGTTCCACAAAGATTTCACGATTTTACCTGTCGATATAAAAAACAAGAGAAAATGACTATGCACAGTCGAGCCGGAGGAGTAAATTGTAGGGGAACTCTGAGGAAGCAATTCCGGCCAGCGCCAAAATCAAAGCCATCGCTAGCAAAATACACGCATGCAGGTCCTCGTCCTGTGGCCGGAACATCGAGGCTACTGGACGGCGGTAGACAACTTGGCTGAGGTCATCATGCGTGTATTTCGCCTCTATGACAGTTTTGTACATAATTCGAGCTACCTATCCTGTATTAATGAACCGCAAAATAAGCTCTCTCATTATGCCAGCATTACATTATGAGAAAGCTTAGCACCATCAGATATATAAAATAGGCTGCTCGTTCCTGTTAGCGCAAAAGTCAAGCATTTTCTTTCTAGGCACAAAAAACTTATATAATTGGCAGTTAGATTTTACAAAGAGCTCAGCTATATACAAGCGCTCATCACTGAAAAAGACCCGCATCCCGACGCCGAAAAAATTGCAGAGTACACATGAATTTCGCCTCCATCACTAAACTGAGTTAACAGCTTTGTATTGAAGATCAAAATTTTTCTGTTATTTTCTGAAGTGATTTAAATCTAATATAAGTGAAAAATGGTGCCCTAAAAACAGAAGTAGATACGTAAAGTAATGAAATTCCGTTTGAATTCCTGTAATATTCTAAAAGTTATGAAATTTCTGTACTAGGAACCAATTTCAACAGTATATCGCTTGATTACAGGTCCCTGCAAACGCTCAGAAAAGGATGCTTGACGACTACAGAAAAGGTTTGTTGCAGACGCTGCAGAAGATTTTTCTCTTATTGATAAATAGCCAAAGAGCAAAGGAGCGATCAAAGAACGTTGGCTTCATACGTGAAGAACTCCAACACTAAGCCGAGGACATACAAGAGCAACAAGAAGAACCCTTACACCTCGGGATATCCGGAAAATACGCAGAAAAGTTAGCAAGCATCCAAACAGCACCAGCGCTGCCATATTTGACAAAGCTGGCATGCCTTCTTGGGCCAGACAAACCCGATGCAATACCATGGATGAATTGGCGGAGGCCTATACGTTGAACAAACCCCACAATACGAAAATACATGAAAACACACTGATCCCGAATGTTCTCTTTACGGATGAGGCTAGAGCTACATTTGATTGCCCGGATGAATGAGCCAAAGTGTGGCGTCCTTTTAGAGCCCCTATTCCGTATTGACTGGGACGCTAATAAGGAGGTGGAAGTGTTCTGTTTTGGGCCACCAACATGGGTGACAAGCTTATCGCACCTTTCCGATTGCTAGAGGGTATCAAACTTACGACTAAAGCTTACATAGCGTTTCTAAACGAGCATTTGTCACCATGGCTCGATGACCTATGTACTATTGTCATGCCGCTGTCAACTGATTTTCATGTACGACAGTGCGCCATCCCATTCAGCGAAGGTACTTCATTCCTTGAAACTCTGGGCATCAGAGCAGAACGTCTTAGGACTTGCCACTTGCTCTCTTAACCTTAATCCCATCGAATAGCTCTGGTCAATTTTGACAAAGGAGGTTTATGGAATCCAATTTGTAATCTCTGGCTGAAAGTTTCTGATGTTGCTGGTACCATATCCTCATATCAAGTTCACCGACAGACATTCTCAGTACACAATTAAAAGACTGTTCAATGTAATTGAAAATAATGAATACCGACAAATACCTTATACTTGTCTAACGCATAATCGTTAAAATCATTTTTGTTCGTTTATATTGTTACTGAGTGTTTCACTGTTCGAATTAAATACAACTATGATGTTGCAACATTCTTTTATTACCCTTGTACATTTCAGCGATCTGCAATAGAGCGACTGACAGTTAACACTGGCGCACAATGCGGACGACTCATAACTTTTAAATATTCGATAAATCCAAGAAAATTAGTTTATGATTAGTTTATGTATCTATGTACAGTAGTTGCGGTTCTTCAGGGTACTAACTTCCACTATGTGAAATTTATTTTACATCAGAAATTAACAAAATCATGACCTACAACAAAGCGATATAGATACACAGTTTATACGCAATATCAGATCGGCCTTTAAGTTGAAAGAACAACTGACACATGAACGTAAGCATCCAGCGTTTCATAAACTGCTGAAAAGTTGGCACGGCATCCAGTATATATTGGGATGGCGAACATAGCAACTTACGACACTGAGGCAAGACGTTTTACACCGTTTTGATCTGATAATGAAAACTGGGTGAAACATATCCATCCACTGAACTGTCTAGCCGAAGTAGTTCGGCTGCAGCGACGTAGTGGTTTTAAATTCTTCGGGTAGGTGATTGATTCCTTTAGAATCCACCCCACACCCCATTTTCTTTCACAGAGTTCACATTTCCGCATTTGTATGATATTTACTTCTGTGTGACACATGCTAGTATCAAAGTGTCGTTCTTTCTCCCTCACGACGTTCTAGATCAATTGATTGCCTCTTTGGGGGGGGGAGGAGGGAAGGTTTACTGTCCCCTTCGGAACCACTGCAGTGCAGCAGGGCTCAGTGAAGTTCTTTGGCCCGAGTGATCAGCGGCAGCAGCACCGGCAGCAGAACTTCATCACACGCTGACCGCAGACTTGATTACTTGATCGGCACCTGATCCCAGCCACTGTGTGATCGCGCCGACACCACTCGGATGTAGGCTCCGNAGCAGGGCGCAGTGAAGTTCTTTGGCCCGAGTGATCAGCGGCAGCAGCACCGGCAGCAGAACTTCATCACACGCTGACCGCAGACTTGATTACTTGATCGGCACCTGATCCCAGCCACTGTGTGATCGCGCCGACACCACTCGGATATAGGCTCCGAACTCGATTGATTAAGAATTACAGCTAGTGCATCTAACTCTGAATAATCGAAGAGCAGTTCTGTAAGCAAAGGACGGCAACTAATGATAGACCGCAATTAAGAGAAGAAGGTTCTGCTCGCGATTAAGAATTACAGCTCGCGCATCCAAGTCTCTAAAAGCAAACGGACATGAACAGCTGAAGGCAATCAACGAGTGACCGCAGCGACGGGCCTAAAAAAGAAATTGAACTATCGGTTAAGAACGACAGCTTGTGCATCCAACTCAGACGGAAGTTTCAAATTGATGAAAATAAAGGACATCCAGGTTCCATTCGCTGAGAATGTCGAAAGCTTGGTAAAAATAAAATTCGTCGTCCAGATGAAGTATTATTTTACGTTAATGAAACAGACGGAAGTTACAAGAGCAACACCCATGTCTGACTGACCTGTTGATTTTGATAAGCACGTTTCGACCCTGAATTGCAAAGGCGAGATCAATTACTGAACTATGTCATGATATTGACTCAATGACTATTTAATCAATATAACCACTATATTCCTAGTTTAAGGAGTGTATTAAATTTACCGTATTCATTCCTTTTCTTAAATCTTATAAAATAATTATTACAATAATATATAGGAAGGACAGGCGACTGAAAAAGATCATGGATAAATTTGTCACTTTACAGGAACTTTCGATCAGTGTGCAGAGCGTCTGCGCTGTAGGAAAACGTTTACATTTCATAGGGTAATCAAAATGCAGAGCGTCTGCCTTAAATAACAGACACACTAATCTATCATTTCCGTAATACTAACACAGTGAAGTTAATAAGCAGTGAAGACCCGTCCATCATCCAGCTCGCCCTGGCCAAGACACACACAGCGAAACCCTCTCGCTCATCACGGGCGTACTGAAGATCTAATAAATCACGGGCAACAAAAGGACGCCTCGATCGCAGGTGCGCATGAAGTGTCCATGTAGGGCGCACATATTCATAATATAGCGCAACGAAGGGGCGTATGGTCATGACCGTTAATGGTATACGTGCTCACGATGCTGGTCTCGAGAACAACAGTCGAGGCAAGCTTTGGCCTGTACTAGTGTAGCATGCAAACTTCCTCTCCTATTGAATAACATCAGCGCTCCAAGAGTACCTACGCCCAATGCCAGGTCGTCTGGAGCCCTCAGCTGCCGAGCTTTGATTTACGTGACAGCGCCTCAACAATGCGAGCTCCGCGTTTAAACTCCTGAACAAATAAAGGCAGCCTTTATGGGATAAAATTTCGTGACACCAGCGGGGCAAACCTCACGAATTTGCTCAGTGTTTCAAGAGCGTAAAATTTAATGGGAAAAATCAAACAGGTTCGCACTGGAGGCATAAAACGGATCGTCAAGTGGACGTTAATGCGTGGAGGTAAATTAAGGCAACAAGAGCAGTACGGATAGGCTGCTTGTCAGGGCTAAATGAGTACCGGTAAACAAATTGGGTAAAAATACAAAGTGAGAAAGAGCAATGAGAGCAGAGCAAGTGTGACCGCCACGAAAAACAGAATGAATGCGCGTTTTCAGTATGATTCTGCGCAGCATCCTACGGACTATAGAAACATAGCAGTCATCGTATAAACTATTAAAAGCAAAGAAAAATAAAACAGCAGGTGCACGTCAGCAGAAATTCTGAAATTTTCACAGACTATAAGAAAACGGCAATAATTGCGAAGCTTGACCAGCAAGAACAAAATAGAAGGTGTGCATTTGGATCACAAGACTGCAATGTTAATTATACAGACACAGAACATTGCCACATATTGCAATTAGTGGAAGACAGAAAAAAACAGGGGCCGATTTGCAGCACCAGTCGCGACTCTGCCCTCACCAGCCACGAGAAATCTCACACAAAAGTGTTATCAAAGAAGAGCATCACAAAGGGAAATGTCACGGAGCAGGGGTACAGATAACGAGCAGCGCCGGGCTCCTATATGTGTGGCCGGAGTGTTCTTTGGCAGGGAACATGAGCCTGTTCTTGTTCTGCATGAGGCATATGTGTCAGGACTGAGCATACTGACCACAGGAGCATAGGTACTGAACTCATGTTACTAATACTGGAGGTTAGAATGAACGCGCATTGCGCACACTTTGTAGCGAGACCTCTGCAGTATGCACGCTTACCATACAAACACGTAGAGGTACTTGTGCTTGATGTTATACGTAACATGAAGTTACGCCCCTTGCAGCTGAAGGTACTGCTGAAAATGACAACAAAGTGCTGCCACTGGATCTTGCATAAGAACATGACAGTTTGCTCCGCATGATCGCCATACCGCATGTCGGGCTGTGTATATTGAACAAGAAAGCATGTTATTGGTGCTGGCTGTAGCACACAGACAAACATGGTACCGGGGGTTGTGCATGAACATGACAGAACATGTGACGCAACATGTTCCGCATAATATAACATATCCGAGTTTAAATATATTATACTAAGCATATATATGGGACATGACGCGGCGAAGAACAAATGAACATGAGAGGCCCACAGTAAATACTAGAGGCAACTTATAAGAAATTGATTGACTCATACACTGTGCTGCCCCACTGAAAATACTACAGGCAATAATTGTCTCAGGAGTTGCATGCAGAGGAAATGGGCCACACACACACACAAAGAACAGCGCATAGCCCATAAGACAAAGCCGCAGAATCAATTGGCTGCGGTGAACAGTACGTATGATTCTCAGACAATAACGCTTCTCGCTCTTCCGTGCGCGCAATATGTTGGCCCTGTCAGATACGTACAGTATGTGTGTCATGTATTGAATACGTAGCAACTTAGCAAGTACATTCACATGCATGGCTTGAACTGAAAAAGAGGGAAAACTTCATACAGCTACACCATTTTTCCTGAGTAATGCTTTCCTACTTACTGTGTATATTAGTTTACAATTGGTAGCTGCTGCATGAACGCCGTCTTATGATTCGTGCATGAGTTATTACACTCCTCGATCGCGAGGCGAGAGCGATGCTGCATTGGCGACGGTATATGCGGCGTGCGCCAGGGCTGAGACATGAGTGCATGTAATATATTGTTGTTGCTCGATCTGCTCGCGGGCTATGAGTTTCAGTAGAGATTCTACTCTGTATTCTAGCTACAGATGATAAGAAAATAGTTAGCAGAGGCTCATAGGTATTCGCAGCGCTCCAGTACAGTGACATTTAAAAAAGAGTCAAGTGACAGATGATATAAGTCTACCATGTTGCAATGCATCGCTAAGTTAGCTATACACATTTGTAATACCAATCTTATCTTCAGTACTTTTTCAGTAGTGAAGGACGAAAATTTGCTTGACCCAATACGCTATATCATGCATCTCACGGCTTAGGGTCAGTGAACATAACACTAAAAAATAAGATGCAAGTGTATCTGTAGTTTCTGTAGCCAGAACAATGATAAACGCCGGCAAAAAACCGTCTCACGACCCACATGCGGCACAGGTAGGCAGTATACAGGATGAAGGGAGCACACAATAAAAATGCAGAGGAGACAAAGGTCGGTTTCGAAACCCAGCGGGGGGACACGATCCCGGGAGATGGAAGAATTTTGAGCAGGCAGGTCCGCGCTGCAGTGCCGGTACGAGGTGAAAGTCCTGCAAAGACTACAGACGGGCCTCATTGCGGCCGAAATGCAAAGATGGTTTAGTTCATTTTTTTTTATACTTAACTATATATCTGGTTGGCCCAACAGAGCAATCAAAAATTATTCCAATGGGCACCATTAACTAATAAGTGGTTGCATTACAATGATGATCGCAACCTTTTTAGTTCCATATCGATTAATAGCAAGCAGTTAGCGTAAAAACTTATACCTACAAAATTTTGATGTTTGCATCATTAAATTATAAGCATTTTGCCTTTAAATGCGATCACAACCGTTTTGGGTGAGCATCAATCTATGGCAAGCAACTAGCATGAATTATGATAAAAATTCCTTTAGTACAGCTATAGGAAATCCTAAGCGGAGGACACGATTTCATAATAACTCCAGGCCCTGGAGTTAAAACCAATTCTGGAATTTTTCTCATACAATTGTAAAATCTTCATCAAAGCCACATATTGTGTATCCTTATTGTGTAACGGCTTGCGAAGAAGCTGTAGCTACATAATTTTAGTCATTTTTACCTTATTCCATGTCGACCAGTTTACGTAGAGCATGATATGCAGACTTGTTCCGCAATTTAGTTGTAGTGTCCTACGCCTTCCGGTCTGTGGGTGATCAACCAGAACGGTGACTACCACGTACATGTTTATGCTATGCTCATTGTGTACCCGCCTATAACAGTCTTGTATTGTGACCTCTTTCTCAAAGACTATTTTAACGTTTGTCTTCTTTCAATTGAAACCTTTACAGCGGCCAACACAACACAACACAACGCTAATTATAGCTGGTTGGGCGACTGGGTCCAACAAATGATCAATAATGAAAAAGTAACAGAGATGCCTACAGATTGCTCAATTGTTGTAATAGATATTACGATTAACCTGCCAGTTTAACCATAGCAACGAGGTACAACTTTGCAAGTGGTACACGACGCACTGAGGTTATTTTGAGACATTCTTAATACACACTTCCAAAACGAAAAAAATAGGATTAGAAGTTCAGCTGAAGAGTCCAAGTTCTCGAGGGCAAACAACGACCACCCGCGGTCACAATCTTTGCAAACCCTCCAGATAACCAAGCTTTACGACTGTCGTCTACGACTGTACCTCTGATTACAACACATGCAAATATTCCTGCACACTCGTGCATATCTTCATCTGCTCAGGAGTTTATATCGATGCCTAAAGCATGAGCCAATCCACTTAACAAGTCTATCGGCCTACAGTATATAAGTTTGCTGCTAGCTTCGAGTCAAGGGGGCACTAAAATATGGTGAATATTGAATAGCATCGGTGTAGTGCATATATACTATAGTTGGGATTCATGAAACTTTATAGCTACGGAGAGAGGGAGGCAAAAATCAATAAGCATATATATTGGAATAAGAAATTGGTTAATGCTACATCATTTGGACGGTCACTGGTCTCAAGATCGTATTAATCAAATTAATAGTGTATTTACTCTAGTAATAGGAGTAACACTATTGGGCACAGGCTTTATGTTACAGTAACTATGTACTGATGAGTTAAATGAGAGAGAAAGGTAGACACTGCATGAACAGTATTGACTGCCACACAGTTAAACCTGTAGGGTTACCTGAAGTTCTATTTCGGTGGAGAAAGAGACTAAAGCTTTCCGTTAATCAGAGGGTAGGCAGTCGATCTTATACCAGTTCGCTGTCGTCTGTAGCCACAGTTTGGATGATGAGCAGTTGATGCTGCGACAGAAAACTTGAAGCGGAGGGTTTTGAATATCCTGGGATTGCTCCACTTAGGTTTTTACATTTCGACCCTAAACCTCTGGACGTATACTTTTCGTTACAATAGCAACAACGTACGCAACAAGAGCAGCACTCCGACAGGGCAGACCGTCGCCAAGCAACGCAAGCTTAGAGACATCTCGGTAGATAGACAGACAACAAACTGACAGAACATAAAAAAATTTAATCCTTCGTTCTTCGTGACATTCCCAACAGTTCCATAAATTTCAAGATTTGCTCATAACTCTTTTTAGTTCGGTTGATAATAAATAAACAGAATAGAAGATAAATAATCCGCAGCAAAATATAGTATAACCTCCTTGGCGGAGGTAATTTACGCACTATACTCGCGCGTCCAGTTTTTAACATCAGAGTCAAAAACACCACTTCATCTATAGCCCGACCATAGATGTAATGTTATGACCGGTACCAACGGCGTACGAGGAGATGAGGTGCTGATCAGTCCCTAACTCGAACGATACGGTATTATTATACATACTGCCAGCACTACAAGCATAGCACCTAGCTATGATGAAAGAAATATTACGTGCACTACCTATGATTTATGAAGCGAATGGGGGTGGAATATTTCTTGGCTCGAAGGGTATCACATTCTGCCAGCGCTCAATAGTATATAATTAATAACACCTATGATGGGTTGAAGTATCGCATATACCTTCGTATTATAGACGAAACGAAGAGATGCTGAACAGTTTGTGGTTAGACGGGTATAGAGATATGGTTGAACCCTCAGTCTTACCGCGGGCACATAGAACTATGCTTCATTGTGGTTATATAGTATATCTCTATTGCTTTGCAGCACACTGGAACCTTGCCGAATTTTTTTCCTCCTATTACAGCTCCATTCCATCCTTGTACATTTGCCATTTCGCAGGTCTAGACCAAGATAGATCCTCCTATACATTTTTTTTTATTTGCAGTCCCCAGCCAGGACTTTACAGCAACCCTCATCCTGTTCCCCCCCCCCTGACCACTCTATAGTACCCACTATTTACTAAATATACCAGCACCAGCCAGCACTGCTGCAACACAAGCCGTGGTAGACTTGCGTACTTGAGCCACGGCACAAACCGACCTATAACGTTATCGGCCCGAGCCGGAGGGCAGGTGGCNGGGGGGGGGGGGGGGAGGCAGGTGGCCCAATCGCAGGATTAGCTGCAGAAGCATGCGCTTGATGAGATCAAATTTATAGCCGTGCACGCATCACTGAGCAGTGTGCCTGGAGCTGGAGGGGGGCGTGTGCACCCTACACTCTGCACGCTAATTAACAACTGCACATCGAATACAGATTTTTTTTCTAGCTCCCTACAGATAAAAAGTAACACAATCAATGTTGAGGATTTAGAGTTCATTACAGCGAAGCGACAGCAAGGATGTCGAGACAACAGTATCGAGTGTGCCCCCGCAACGTCTGCTCCGGACAAAGTTATGATTGTGTCCAGGGGACTTAATTCGACTCAGTGTTCATCACGCTACTGTCGTGTAGTACGCTAAGGGCTGTGGAATTCCGCGAGAAGTCTAGTATCTAAACAGACGATTTTCATTCACCTATGTAGTAAGGATGTGTAATACAGTACATGATAGAGTATTTATTATCAGTCGGTAATAGAATAACGGACTTGACAAATGAAATACAGGAAAAAATGTACATAAACAGCTGTTTATAATAAATAGGCAAATAAAGTAGAAAAACACAGCATACATTTTAATCTTATGTTGGTGAATGATAGAGTTATGTTCTCATTTCATCAGCGATGAAACACGCAGTAGCTTTAGCAGGAGGCGCTATAACTCACACGGCATAGCACGGATACGGGCGGAGGCCCCTCATCACCTGCTGCACCGAACCGAATAAAAGAATATGAAGACGGAGACAATATGAAGATAGCTCGTCCAAACTTCATCAGCAAATCATCATTCTATGTGCCACTAAAATATCCAGATATCAAACATGACGGGAATAATTTTGTAATTAAGTTTTTTTCTTGATCTTGCTTGCGGTGCAGGTTTGGGGTAAAATAGGTCTGATACCTGCAGGATTCTTCTCACGTGAAAAAAAATATGCCGTCATGAGTTTGCGAGAGCACAGTCCCCTCCAGTAACGTAAGGCACGAATAACAATTTGGAAATACTCAAAAGTTCAGCAGCGTACAGTTCAATGAAAATAATTCACCGGAAATGCTCAGTGCTTACTGTATCCTGGAAGCCAGCAGGGAGCTGAACCTTTGGATTCGAATTTGGCTGCAAGGTGATGTGAATTTATTTTGTCCACTGCTAAGCGCGAAGTTTCCACTGCCATGAAGAAATTAAGCTTAGGAAAATAGAAGCGAAATAGATTACGCTCAATAGGAGGGAAGATTCCGACCAAGATTGAGTTTCTCTATCTACTACAAAGAACTTCAGTTTAAGAAAATCTACAAAACAGCTTATGCACGACAGGATCAAAAACTTTGTTAAAGACACTGTCTTTCATTTACCCCGCTCCAAAGAATCATATCAAATACTGCTGCATTGCTTCTCAAAGCAAAGCTTAAAGCTCTCAGAGCAGTATTACGATTTTCGAGCATATTTTCCAGAAACTATTTTTGCCATTGTAATTGAATACTGAAATTTTATGCTATCTCATCTTGTAATTCAGTAGGTTAATTTATTTCATCTAAATCCTTGAGAGCGCGACCCACCAACAACTATTATTAGGCTTTATAGTTGATTATTGATTTTTTTCAAAAATCTTACATAAACATATTTCGTTTGAAAAACTAAATTTACCTAAAGTTAAGATGGCAAATCACACAATCAGACATTCAATTCTACTGGCTGGAACCTGTGGAAATTTCACAGAACAACAGCACTGTTCTTCAATGATAGCCAAACCTGTACCATTAATCCTAATTTTCCCCCCTCTAATACTGAAGGAACCTGTAAAAATTTTACAAAACAGAAAGGTAAAGTCAACTTGACTCGCTGCACCCTCCCCTGGAAAACCCACACGCACTGGTCGTGCGGCAGAAATAAGCCAACTGGCCCTAGAGGAGTAAGTACAGCAACAGCCGACGACGGGTCGCAAGGAATATGGTGCCGAAACGGAAGATTCAGCGACCCGCCACCCCTACCCAAAGGTAAGTACTTCCACGATAGCAATGCGCACCAAGTAAATTTGCTGATTCACTTCGCCAAGCGCCCTTGAGAAAGACCGCGCCTGACCTGGGAATCGTAACAGTACCGTAGTACAAAATTTCTTTACTACCGCATCAGGGACACAATGTCTATATCGCGCCAAACTATTCCTGTGGTTTAACACAGGCTCGTGCGCCACTAGGGAGTGACGAACGTCTCATTTCAAATATCAATGAGTTTTGTCTCGGCTTTTCTCCCAGTACGTCTCAGATTCTAAGTGGTCAGTGCGCTACTGACAGGAACCTGGGGATTGTTCTCGGGACCCTCAGCACTACTGTGCAGCACGCAACGTTCGCTGCTACCGCGGGACTGGGCAATAATTTTTTCCTCAATTATGATGCCCTCGGACCGCTATCATGCATTCGAAGGGTGAAAAAATGTGCGAAGTCAGACAGTGAATCTTCTAGCCAAGGCCTGCGAGCAGCAGTGGCTTGAATTTGAACTTGACTCCTTCTCCTACTGGTTACTATCCAGGTCGTATCAAGGATACCTTAAAAATGGCCTGATTTTGTCCGTTCTAAAACCGATGAAGGCGTCACGGTCGTACTAACTAGCTAACTGAGAGAAAAGGAGAATTATAATATAAACTAGTGGATCCGCGCGTGAAAAAAATCACGCACTAATCGATATTTTTTATTAAATAGGCCATTGCGGAATTTTCTCTTCTCTGCCTTGCTTCATTTGCTTCGTTGATCCTTTGTCGTGCTTTCAACCTCAGGTTTTTTTCTCTGACTTGTCGTTTCCTCATTTTCCCGCTCACGCTTATCAGCAGCTCTCATTCACTTCTGTAACCTTTCTGCTTCAAGTCTTTCTTGATTAAATCGCATGGATGATTCATCACTCTCCATGCATTCGTGGCACGTCTTCGATCTTGAGACTATAGTCGTTTTGTACTACTTATACGTTCTCTATCTTCCTTCTTGATTAGGCGTGCATTTTCAATAATGAGAGACAAGAAAAAATCTTGAGTAAAACACAGCAATAAACTTGAATGTAACTCCAGCCAGCTCGCATGTATGTCAGCGCTCCGTAGCCAAGATACGGTCTTGCGAACTTAAATAGGCCTACTGCTTCACTGAAATTTTGGGCTATGAAACAAAATTCGCACCTTCAGAACGACAGTGCGTGGTATGGAGCTGAAGGAGCATATGGTAATGGACAGAAATACATGGAATAGCAAGATCTGCTTCAGCGACCCCAGTTTGAACGGAAATAATACTGCTG
>LQNS02278075.1:5982121-6013020 GCA_001587735.2 Parhyale hawaiensis
TTTTTATGAGAACGAGAACCATTATAAAAATGGGAACTGGTATATAGCGCGAACAGGCATACCATGCGTTTTCCGCAATACGAAAAATAAGCTGAGAAGATCCGAAAGATGATGCATACCTACTGCCCAGTAAGTTACTCTGCGATTACTTGATCTGTTTTCACCAATAAATATTATTTATTAATATATCTATAGAGCAAACTGAACATTTGAGGGCTTACACCAGATATTAATTATATTGTAAATTATGTAGGAAAAACTCAAGGTACCAAACTTTTACCCGTATNTACCCGTATTTAGTTTAACGAACAACTTTTTTACCTACTCCGTACGTAGATGAGCGCGTTTATGAGCATCGTTAATTCTGCTCAGATCGCCTTTAATTGCGCTCTGAACTTTGAAGATGTATGACAACTGTAAGATATTACAGATAACGACATCATGAAGCATATAGGCTTGCAAAGCTAGACCAGTACGGTGTTATATCAACGCAGGAATGCAATACCAATACGAGAAAATTTCACGGCGGTGCCGCGCTTGAGTTCTGACTTATAAAGCAATAACTGCCAGAGCAATCAACATAAAAACTATAACGAGAGTATAGGGAAAATATTACAAGTGCTACAAGCATCTTATATTACTCACTGGCAACTGGTGTAAAATCTGCTTCAGACACAGCGCAGTAGGTATAGAACACTCCACTGAATTTTTAGACTCGACCATGGCTGCCTATATTTTTACGTAGGGAAATTTTTTCATGTCTTATTGAACGTTATGTTTTAAACTACTGACGTAATGTCAAGTTAAAACACCTATAGTTTATTTACATGTGTTTTTGTTTTGCCCAATCCCTGCGAGATAGTTCATGTTATCGAGCGACTGGTAACGCAGATGGCTGCAACTTTGAGTTGCTTTAGACTCATTAATTACACCTGCTTTATATAGAGTTTTCACGATTGGTAAAAATATCATGTGACCTATGAGCAGATTTACTTAATCAGGTCGGTGCAAAAGTAATGTCTGATTTCCAGCACAAATTTTTCAGACCGAATTTATTATTTTTTTAACCAACTTTTGTAGATATGAAGTAGCCCTGTGTTTAATTTGTATCATTTTCTTTGAGATTAGCTAAAGTTTGCCCGTAAGGGCCATAGCTTTCAGAACCTTCACCCCCATATTTATCCCACATTTACCGTCACATACTAGGGAAGGTTCACTCGACGAATTTCATGAAGGTGTTGAAGCAAGTGCAGCAGCAATATCTATTCAGAACAATTATGAGTTATGAAGTAGATGTAAAGAATGGAAGAAGTTGCAGGAGGTGGTTTTCTCGCTTCCGAAGTGGTGAGTCTTTTAACGTTGAAAGAAAAGTAAAAAAATATATAAAAAACATGATTCTGCATTATTAAAAGCTTGCTTTAGAGAACCCTACCATTACCACTAAGGAACTTACAGAACATTTAACTGTAACCCATTCCGCCGTGGTACGCCAACTCCAACTTACATAAATTGCTTATATGTTATATTAATCGGACATTACTATTCGCACGAACCTGATGCACTGCAACACGTATCGTCTTGAAATCAAAATGTGCAGTTACGAGTTTGATTTAAGAACAAGAATAACAAGCCGATATCGCTCGGAAAGTGTACCCGGGCAAGTACACTCGTACAATTTACGCCTGCTCATTATGTGTACAAAATTATACTGGAATTAACCCATCAAGAGCAGGCAGCATCGTTGGTCACGCTAATATGTAAATTATCTTTTGGTCGCATTAGCAAGCAGTGAGGTACAGCAGGTACAGGGATAGCAAATTGTTAATTAGTTTCCGTCAACGTATGTGTACCTGCATAGACTGTCAGGAAAAGTTATATCGCACACTGCCATTAATTCACGCTTTAATTTCCTACACTAGCAATAACTAGGTTGTTTTCGGAAGCTGCTTTAAGGATAACGATACTTAATTGCTTTATAATTAACGATACCATAACTAGACTGTCATCGGCAGCTGCGTTAAAAAACATCGAAAACTAACTGATGCATAAGTGTCGACATTATAACCAGAATATCAACGGAAAAAGCATAAAAAATAAGTGCTCCATATAATTAGCGACCATGCATAACTATAGAACGTCATGGGAAGGTAGGTACGGGAGCCAATGCATATCACTGGCGCCAAGTACGACATGACATCCGCAGACATATTGATTGTTGTCGGCAAGTACGATTAACAACGCACCAATAATCAATTGTTATTTGTTTCAACTCCTATAAATTTTATTTTCTTCACATTAAATACCTAGTGCGCAGACAAATAGACATCACGAAAGCTTATTAGTTTGTTCGTCGCAACGTATTCGCACACAATATTAATCAGAAATATCGAGAGTGTGCAATGGCTGAATACAAATGTACTTACACACTCACATCACCACAGTGAATCATACCAATACACTTGAGCTCAATTATGAGTAGCTATACGACAAAAAAAACAGCCCACTTTCTCCACTCCGGTCCACACGTACAGCTCGTAACTAGTTTATCAGTCAGTTTGTTACAAGAAGGAAAGCTAACTATCTTTTTACATATATGTACTTGGAGATGAAGAGTTAAGACGTGTTCAATTCGGCTCCTTAGCTCGAAATAACCTAATCCGATTAGCTTTAGCACAAGTTTCGGACCAGTTAAGGTTAAGCGAGTTAAATATATTGATTTCAGGGGGCGAATCGAAGACGCTTGTACCGTAGTGTTTTTTTTTTTTTTTGAACAGCAAATGCGACAGTCTCTCTGATGGCAAAATTTCAGCCGGTCCGTATCTTCTAAACTGCAAATTCCATTTTCTACCTCACTCTGAAAATCTCACAATAGTATCTCTTACAAATGAAAAGTATTTACCCAGAGCTTAATTTTCCACAAAAATTGTAATTTTAATTCTATTTTGTTTACATCTAAGGCCGCAACTCAGTTTAACCGACGTCTCAGTGCTGCTTGCAGCAAGTCTTCTATATTAATAATATCTAGACATGCTGGTTCTCTCTAGGCATATTAGTATTAAGAATGCATCCTCAGGACAATGTTTGGTACAGTAAACAGTTAAAAAAATAAATAGTTTTATTATTATTATCTTATTTGACCACAAGAGCAAATCAGCTGCATGTCCAACAAGACTGTAAATTAAGTATAGATTATTGCTTTATGCTGTTACCTATGTCTCGTTAATTGAGCCCCGAGGACACGAACGATAGCCCCATCTACAACAGCTACAAGCATCAAGTGGAAGATACTGTCCGAAGCTGCGTATTGTTTCTTATTTGAAATTTTAACAGCACATTAAGTCAATTCAAAGGTCTTGGTAATAACTACATTACTAAAAATTACTACAAAGGTGAAATATTGTATAACTAGAGCACTTTTATAGCACATACTTATGCAATGTTAATACAAAAATTGGTCCTGAAAGTAGGATTTCCTTTCTACCACCACCAAAATTCAGTCATTTGTGCCTCTTGACAGTAATAACAGTTGCTGTAATTTTCCAGGAGATCCGTGGGTAACATTTTGAGTTGTGTTCTCACAAACGCTAAGACAAAAATTAGTCAAACACACCTAAACGGACAGCCCGATCATCATCAAAATTTGGTCTTTTGTACTTTTTTCCATTTCTAATTATTCCTGTAAATTGTGTCAAGATCCATTCATAACTGGTTGAGCAATGTTACTGACAGATAAAAAATGAAACATAGAGATAAATAAACGGACAAACAGATTATCACAAAAATGTTGCCATTTTCTCTTCGTAACATTCCTAGCAATTCGTGCAAATTCAATAAAAATCCGTGCATAACCTTTTGAGTAAAGGTACTTACAGAAAAGAGGCAGATAAACACACCAACGGTTGAATGAGTCTTCACCAAAGGTTTATCATCTGTTCCTCCTAACATGCCTAACAATCCTTGTCAATTTTGTAAGGATTCGTCCATAACTTTTTTGAGTTACCTAGGTGACAGACAGAGAGACAAACAGGCAAACTCGACAAAAATATTACCTAACGTATGTACTTGGCGGAGGTAACAGGTAGGACGTGCCATACATTCCATTAGAAAATTAAGAAAAGCTCTTTCAAGAGGTTAATATCCTGATAGAATAATATTGGTAACTTCAGTATATAATCTCAACTGAATGCTGTATTCATCAGCAGCATACAGTATCATCAAGCTTTACGCAGACTTAATACCAACATCTCCCCCAGAAGTCTCCATGATTCTGAACTTATGGCAATAGCTCATAGAGAGCCGGAGAGCAAGTCCCGACTGCTCTCTGGGAAGGGGCCAGTAGGTCCGTCTAGTGCCAGCTATCTATTCTTCTATTCTCACACGAGGGATTTCGGCAGATGGAAAGATAGTTTCTCAATCGCAAAAGAAAAAAGATTTCGGTATAGTATGTGACCTACTGTACCTGAAATTCCGGTATAATATTTTTTGTGTCTGTATGTTAGGACCAGGAAGCAAAGAACGCAACGGGAGGACTCAATAGGACTGAAATAAAACATAGCTGTGACCGCACGTAGAAAATTTACATCACATCGACGAGTCGAAGTGTTTTAGGTGTGGGGCCTCAGACCTTCGTACATGGTTTTCTTGAGCATATCACCGTATTTTTTCGATTTATTTCATTCAGTCTCCCGCTCAAGACTGGCCAGCTACTTGAGCTGCAAAATATCGAAAAATATTGTCGCCAAGTACAGAAAGTTTGAGCAATATGCTAACTGGTACTGTGGTTTGTCTCGCGTACAGAATTGGCTATAATAGTGCTTATATATGTCGTAAGGAATAGATATATTCTGTGAAAAGTAGTGCATGTGAAGTGAATATGAAGTGTAAATAAGGCTTCAAGCAAGGAAAAGAAGTTAAATTGAGTCGCCGAAAGGGAACAAATTCGGCGCTAGTGTTGTGAAAGTTTCCACCAACATGCACTGCAATTTTCTATAGTTAATTGCTAAATTAGTATATATTACCTTCATTTATGTAGACGCTAGAGATAAATTTTGCAATTTAAGATGATTTTTCTGGTGAAATTAGTTAAAATACTCCTAGGCTGCTCAGCCATAGATTCGTCGATGGTGACGTCACTTTTTGGTGCTAATTTTTCGTGAGTCCTCCCGTTACGCTCTTTGCTTCCTGGTTAGGACAGACACCAATTCTAGCTGAACCGAACCTATTGTAACCTATGCATGCTTAACTAACCTGACACATAACGTAATTTGAGGCACGCTACATAATATACAAAAACCGAATTAAATTTCTTGCCCATAAAACACTCTATTCGATCTACATAGAAAAAAGATGTTTTGACCACAACCACATTAAGGAGTTAATTCTAGCAGAGGACCTAGGTCTGCTTAATGCAACGAAACTCTTCAACTCAAATGCACTGCATGTGCTTTTGGGAAGAAAAAAACTAACAGTGGGAGCAATAACTTCAGTGGAACAGCTGCACACAGAGAAATCTTTATTTCATGCAAGCAAACGGTTCAACCTAACACATTTGGCTCTGAGGCCCAAAGAAGGAAATTTTTCGTATAGTAAGTATAGTGCACACAGAGAACTTCCAGATAACTCAACCAGAAACAGTTTGACTTGTAGGGTCAAGAAATATGGTTATACTAATTGAATTTATGAAGTACTCATGGAGCCATCAACACATTACATGGTATAAAAACATAAGATCACCACTAGAACAAGATGTTATGTTACTTATGTGTACTATAATTTAGTACCTACGAAGAACTACAGTATCTTCTTGGGCCTACACAATCAATTTGTGTTTAGCAGAAGCATTTCGATATATTAACTCTTCACTGTGTGCACAGGCCTCTTGATTTTCAAGTTACAAATACGCCGACGTAACACTGTGGTTTCATGACCCAGTGCACACTTTTTATCTAGGCCAACTATACAACACTGAACGCTCTAAATACACAGTTCGAGGATCTACCCGCATTATCTGTTCTTAGGTAAATATTAAACTTTGATACCCAAAAACAAGTTCTCAACCCTAAATATAGCACGCAAAACAAGTTTTCTCACGTCGCCAATATGCGATAGTTGTTATTCACAGTATTCTGCTCGTGGCTCACCGAAGCAGCTAGTCCACTGCCACATTCGCAAGTGATCCGACGCATGTGTTGCTATTGAATAAAGAATGAAGCAATGCAATTTACTGAAGTGTGCTCTTTTGCTAACAGTCCTAACGGCATCACACACCACAATGACTTCTTCTGTAGTCTACTTAACTGCTTATTGAAGTGCAGTAGCTAGTCTCGCAACTTCAGTACTTCAATCGTTTACCGCTGCATCACAGTAGACGCGTGTATGGAGCTGAATGACAGCCTTTTAAACATGAGACAGGAGAATCGCATATTTCAGCACAGACGTGGAGCTGTTTAATTTTTAATGCAACGGCATATATAACCTGCAGAGTACTTTTAATCTGCAGCTAATTTTCACTATAGCTAACAATAGCGTTATCTGTCCTACTCAACGGTAAACTCTGTGCACAGTGTAGGCAGTACTCATTGCATCCATCGCTCATCAGCATCATTTTTCTTTGCTACCATTACAAAACATTTGGAGTGCCGCAATTTAGGTGCCTACAGTATAATCTTATCTTCAGAACTCCCTGTGAGTGCATGATACTAAAGACATCCGATTTGTAATAGTGAACATGGATACTTTGTAACGGGATAGGTAGGTAAAGGTATTTACTTAGCGGTCTTCCCTGAAGTTACGAAACTCATATACAGCAAAGTGCCCAGCAGTGCAGGCTGCCCAGACCACAGCAGTACCCAGACACAAAGTGCCCGGCAGTGCAGGCTGCCCAGACCACAGCAGTACCCAGACACAAAGTGCCCGGCAGTACAGGCTGCCCAGACCACAGCAGTACCCAGACACAAAGTGCCCAGCAGTGCAGGCTCCCCAGACCACAGCAGTACCCAGACACAAAGTGCCCTCCAGTGCAGGCTGCTCAGACCACAGCAGTACCTAGACACAAAGTGCCCGGCAGTGCAGGCTGCCCAGACCACAGCAGTACCCAGACACAAAGTGCCCGGCAGTGCAGGCTGCCCAGACCACAGCAGTACCCAGACACAAAGTGCCCGGCAGTGCAGGCTGCTCAGACCACAGCAGTACCTAGACACAAAGTGCCCGGCAGTGCAGGCTGCCCAGACCACAGCAGTACCCAGACACAAAGTGCCCGGCAGTGCACGCTGCCCAGACCACAGCAGGCCGCAGACGGAGAAGGGCGTGCCCTGCAGAGCTAGCAGGGCGTCAGCTCAGCAACACAGGCGCAGAGGCGGAGGACTCGACACACACTCATAGACACTTGCGCCTACACTTCCTTTTTGTAGGGGCAATCCTTGCTGGCATCATGGCGCTGCATTGCGACCTCATCCTTCAGAATCTCGTACAATTTACATACCGTACCTGCATTTATATTTAATGTACCATCTCGCTCACATTGACGCTACCGCAATAAATTATATAAATAACGTTTTACGAATGTTGCGTACCTGCATGCTACAGTACGATACTATAATATATAGCTATATATATAGGGACTGACAGTCGTAACAGAATAGTTGGCTGAGCCAAAAGATAAATATGACTTGAGTTTCTGCGTCGGCACAATCTTCTGCTTAGGATTTTGATTATGCAATGTGAGATGATCTGTCATTTAATCATTTATTGAGCTACACTCGCTCCTATTTTGCATTGAAATAAGAAAACGCCAAACCAGAACGAAAGTAATGACATAAAACATCGAGCATATAATTTGTAATTCATTTACCTGTAGTATATTATTAACAATATTTCATACATGCTTCTATCAATAGACGCTTTGATTTACATATCGCCTACGCATGGTCTCTATATCTACAAAAACATGACAGAAGCAATTTAAACAAATCTTCTAAACATTACTGATTATCTCCCCTATTTATCAGACGCTGATGATAATCGTCAGGTCATCAGTTAACGCACGTAATTTATCTCTATGAATATTTTAAACGGCGAAAGCTACAGTCACCGGCAATAAACATTCAAGGAACGACCCTCATAATAATTCCGGTGCGGTAATAAATCCTAATTATATGACCTGGCTAATGTCAGTTATAAGCATGCTTGTCAGATATGTACTTTGTAATTGTCCTTTTAATTTTATATCTACGAACGTACCTGTTCCATGCATAATTAATTTCTAACAGTATAGTGATTAATTAACGACACAACGACCGCACATATTCCACAGTCCTCTCTCAACCGTGTTCATTAAGTAAAGCCTATGACTGCACCTGTTCCACAATTCTAGTAATCGCAATTAATTAACGCCCACGATTGCGCTTGTTCCACAATTACAATGCAGTCGTAGGTACTCATCCAACAACCAACGCCTAAGAACGCAGCTGTTCTACGATTACCGAGGAATCGTGTTCATTAGTTAGCACCTACGATTGCATCTGTTCCACTACAATGTAATCGTACTCATTAAAAGTCTATGATCGCATCTGTTAAAGAATTACAATGTAATCATGCTCATTAATTAACGCCTACAAGAGGACATGTTGCGCTGTCGCCTGTGCACACAGGATCACTTCACCAGCCAGTCATGAGACTCGCCAGTGCACAAATATGGGCATTCCACGAGATTCATATGTTGAATAAAAAGAGAATCCCGCCTTAGACAGCGCTCCAGAGTCCCACAAATGGTACAAAAAGTATCCTTGCACAAATATGCAAGCGTGCTTCCAAGACAATTAAAGCAGGATGTGACGTAGTTAGAACTGGTAAAACAGATATATATGAGGAATACTTGATAATTTGGGGCATACTGGCAAGTCTTAATGGAAATTTCTTCACACATTTCCACTGGAATGTACCTACCGTAAGTTTCTATGAAGAGCAAGGGAACCCTTAAGTTCTTTACTTGTATCTCATACGATGTAATTTTATGGATGACTAACAACTGAGGTTCAGTTCCTGCACAGTTGTTATTGCTAGTATAACATGGCCATAATCTACGGCTCCTCACCGACAGCATAATCTGCGATCAACTGCTCGGTAATTGTTCCTCCCTCGTAACGATAGGAATTTTTACAAGATGATACTTTTGCTGTCTAGAGGTTATCAACACATTGGCACAAGCAGCACTAAGACGACCTCTATTCTCAACGATACAGTAATTCTTGTTAAAGTTATATCAACGCGCTCATAACTTCAGATTGCTTACAAAAAGAATATTAGGAAAATAATTTCCGTGTATAGGATACCCAATTTGCAAAGAATATCAACACCAAGAACACAGTTCTGTTTGATCATACACTCATTGACATCACAACTCAGTTCAATATAGCTATGAAGCGAGTGACTCGAAGAATAATATGAGCTGAATAACATATACAGTCTACCTACGCGATTTAAATGTTTAAATGAAGAGATGAAATGGGAAGGTTTGAATGCTGAACTGCAGCTGTGGACTGGGACACTCTTCTGAATGACTCTATTCGAACGAAATTCTCTAAAAAGTTCTATAGGAAAAGTGCGCAAAAATATCTCCAGTCAACTAGGAGGAAGCATCCTAAAAATCGCCACAAATTCCACAATGGCTTACTGAAAAAAAGAGCAAGACTGATCAAACGCCAATAGTCATCGTATGCATGGCACCGACGAACTGAGGGCCAGCGAAAACTGGAAGAAATCGAAACTAGCAAAATCTCACGATGAAGAGAAACGGGAAAAAGAAGTACAAGGCATCCACAAAAAAAAAAAACAGCAAATACTTCTTCACTAATGCATCAAATTAATCGTCTACATATGAAAACAGAAATAGAGCCATTATTGGATGAAAATAGATTTATGGCTGATAATGATGAAGAGATGAGAGAAATACTCAGCCGTCACTACCATAAAATTTTTAGCAAAACGACGAGTAACCCCGAAGTTCAATTATTAGAAGCAACGGGTAACTACTTGATGGATTTTGAATACTAGCTGCTGTACAATCAGTGGAAGAAGCGCTTCCTGTCCAGCGAGATTCGGAAAGTAGGCCTATCTGTCAATGGTCGGTAAAAAATAATATGACTTAATGAAATGAAATTCGAGCTCCTAAAATACGGGAAAACACAGCTTTAAGAGACCTTGCAGTGAGAATGCAAGACGATGCTACCTTTGAAGATGCACAGCACACGTATAGCTAGAGTTGTCGCAATATAGCAGAGAAAGGGAGTGGACGGGTTTTTCGAACTTTCGCGTCAGGCTAAGTAGAGGTGATACTCACTCTAAGAAAGCAATTAATTCTTCCCAGACTAGAGTACTGTTCTCCACTTTGGATGCCTAGTACAAGAATAAATCTAGAACAACATGAAGCTATGCTAAGATCGACCACAGCCAAGATTCAAGGCACGCATGAGTACGACTAACGCAAACGACTTACTGACTCCAGTTGTATTCAGTACAACGAGGATTCGAGCGCTTTAGAATTATTTGCGTTTGGAAAATTCTGGAACGTATCGCCGTGCATGCGAATGAACGGATTATCGCCAGACACTCAGAAAGACTTCAAAGTCTTGTGATAAATGCATTTTCAGCAGTGATGGTGGCAAAGCCGTGGCGACACAATACTGTAATAGTATCACTGTACTGTTGCAACAAAATATCGCGGTATATTCGAAACGCCATTGAAATGGAAGTTGTAAAATTAAAAAATTCGCTGCATTCTCAATTAAGAAGAGTACTACAGTAGATAGGTCAGCGGTCGGCAGTTACAAGCACTGTGGAGAGAACTCGATGCAAGCCCTCTATCACCGTAGGTTGCTAACTGCAACCCTACAAAAGACACCTTGCAGCATCATGACTCCACAAACGGGAAGTGACTGGTGCAACGTCACCTGGACTTCGTTCGAAGATTCTCAAGGTACTCAAGGTCAGGTATGCCTAGGACAAAAACTGGGGACTGGACGTTTCGAGCGAACGCCAGTTCGAGCGAGCACCTAATCGAGCGGGCGATTTTCCGAGCGTGGTAAACAAACGCTCTAAGAACCGTCGATGGTTGTTGGCAGCGAATTTATTTTTACACTTTTAGTAACATAATTCTAATTGAAGGGCGAGTTCACACGTCTCTCGATCTTTGTAACGCGTTGAATTACGATAATGAAAACGAGCTAAGGCCTGCAGTAATTAGAATTTTTTGGGGCTATGCGATGTAAAAACCCCTCCAGATAAGATGTCTAAAAGTTCACTAACAGCACTTACGGAACAACTTACGCAGATACTTGATATTCTTAAACCTTTTCTCGGCCATCTCATAGCTGTGTTTACAAGAGTTCAACATAACGTTTGGACGAAAAGATCATGATACTCGCTCTTTTGACTAGTGTGCGGCATCGCCATTAGAACTGTAAAGCAGGTGAAATAATTGTTTACTAATTATTGTATACTAAAACTGATAAAACTGTGGATTCAGCTTTGGAAACTAACTGGCATTCGGTATTGATATCGACCGCGGAAAAAAGGGAAACAGCATTAAAAAAAATTATCACACCCCTAGTTTATCATCCACCTTCTTTTTAAGTTTGTTACCGTATTTATCACATATTGTCTATGGAGAATCTTCAGTTCGATAAACAGCAAATCGAAGAACTTCTAGAAATTCATAAAATTCGGGCAATAATGGTTCGTTGCCCCCCCCCCCCTCCCCCCGGCAAACCTCAGCTCGCACGCCTATGCATGCGGTCACGGCTGAGTTTTATTTCAGTCCCATTGAATCCTCCCGTTACAGTATAGTTTTTGCTTCCCGGGCAAATTTAACTAACAATTTTGAATAACGATTAAGCAGGTTCATACTTTTTACTCTGAAATAAAAAATGCCGAGTCCATCCACGTTCACACCATTACGTTATTATCTTCTAATTTAATAGAGCGGGACAACAGCGTTCCATCAAAGACGAAAACGTTAGCAGGTTACGTGGAAGCACATGTTGTTAGAAACGACACCTGTTAGAAGCATCTCATGTGCAGCCAAATGGGGAAAATCAATAACGGAGACCATATCAAGCTTTAATACTCGGTTATAAGCAACATTGGCAAACTCAAGATGAGCTCCGCTCGAAACGTCTCATATTGAGGTCGCTCGAACAGGCATTCGCTCGAAACGTCTTACATTGAGCTCGAAACGTCTCACATTGAGGTCGCTCGAACTGGCATTCGCTGGAAACGTCTCACATTGAGCTCGAAACGTCTCACATTGAGGTCGCTCGAACTGGCATTCGCTCGAAACGTCTCACATTGAGCTCGCTCGAACTGGCATTCGCTCGAAACGTCTCACATTGAGCTCGCTCGAACTGGTATTCGCTCGAAACGTCTCAAATTGAGCTCGCTCGAACTGGCATTCGCTCGAAACGTCCAGGGACCCAAAAACTACACACTAACAGATTTCTGGCCGCCCCAGAAACTATTCTAGGACGGTTAGGAATTTTGTTAAGGAAACTCTTTAATTAAGACAAACATTTTTCAGCAGGCAGTGCTGCTATTGAGTCCAATACAAGCTTGCATTTCAGGGCAGTCGCATCACCGAGGCAGTCAAAAATTAAACCGATGGCATCTACCAAGCAAGCGTGCACTTCTGAGCAGCCGCGTCCCAGCTACTGACACAATTGGGCGCTGAGAAGAGCTACCAGGCCTGAATTTCTGAGCAGCCGTATCACTGATACTGTCATAAATGGGGGCTGATGATAGGCGGAGAGCAGGTCCAGTGCATAGCTAAGTGGCTATGGATACAAAACACAGCGCAGCGTGGGCAGCAGCGTAGGTGAGGTAGTTGCGGCCTACGCATTGTAGTACTGCATGCGCAAGGTCAACTTGTGCCTATACAGTTGAGGATAAAAACACGGGAAGTTCTCCGCATATGTATACAGTGTGTGAACTTTCGCTACTGACGATGTTAGCACCATGCAGAGGTAATTTCAGGGTTTAGTAGGGGTTCCAGTGTACTGTGTCAATTATGCATGATTTACAGTAAAATTTTTGAGCTTTTTACAGTTATTGGTTTGCAAGACCAACCCAAACAAACAACATTAGTAGTTTTTCAACATTACAAGCAGTTTAACGCCATAATAGATAAGCAGTTGGACCATATCAGCAGAAAGATCACTTTGAAACTAGGAATCACAATATATCGGAATCAAGTCAGTTGAACACTTCTCAAATGTAGCCATGGCTTAATTTTACCAATTAGGAGTTTATTCCACTCCCACCAACTCTTTCATGCCGCATTCGAACACCAATTTCTGTAGAAATAACATTATTTGTCATGTTCTCAAACAAGAATAGCCAAACTAAGAACAAGTCGCTAAAACCGCACAGCCAACTAGGAAACTCTTCGGCACCGGGTCCATCAGGTTGTGCTGTGCATAAATGGAGTACAGTAGAGTGCACGGTTGCAGTCGACCACAGACTGTCAGAGCAATGGTATGGCGAGGTCAATTGCTGAGAATGAAATGAACGCACGAATCACTGCATACTAAAGACATGTCTACTATTGTCTAGTAAATAAAATGGGATTCTGAATTGGAACCGTAGCGTCAGAGTTACGTGAAGTTGCGTAAAAAACTTGACCTTTGGTGATGTTACGCGTAAAATTAAAGCTTTAACCCAGTAAGGGTAAAGTCAACTTTGACTGCACCCTTCACTGGGAAATCCACTCGCACTGGTTCGTGCGGCAGACATAGGCCAACCGGCCCCACAGGAGTAAGTGCAGCTGCAGCCGACGACTGGTCGCTAAGAACTATAGCGCCGAAACGGAAGGTTCAACGACCAGCCACCTTCATACACTAGGGCAAGTACCCCCACGATAGCTATGCGCACAAGCAAATGCGCTGATTCAGCACGCCAAGTGCCCTGAGAAAGACTGCGCCTGGAGTGGGGATCGATCCCGGGTGCATCCCGGGTACCTCGACACAACAGAGCAGCGCGCAATGTCCACAGCTACCGGAAGCAAACCCAATTTGACGGAAGTTTTTAATATCAGCGTTATGAGTCTTCAATGCTTGGGACGTTTACATGTCTATTTGAGTAGCTATACGATAATAATGCGTTGTCTTGCTCACTTCCAAATACAATTTTATAGGTACTAATCCTACGGAAATATAGCTGTTACAGCCACTTTGGATCGAGTTTCAGGAGCTAATCGTGAACCCTATTAAGCCGAAGACAGCTGCAAGTTCAATCCTGCTCGATCCAGTTTGAGATTAATGCCTGAAACTCAATTAAAATATGTGAATCGAACGCTCAAGCTTGAAATTCCAGAAACAAGTCACTGCTAATAGGATAAGACTCTTCGATATTAGGTGCGAATCTAACGCGCTCAGATACAGTTTAAATCCCTTCAGCATTTTTCGACGTCATTTTGATAACATGGACAAGAACTGAAAATGAAAACTCCTTCAGATCTATATATATAGATTATCTGTCCAGTTATTAATTAATAGCTACCTTTTCCAATTTGAGCAAAGTTTGGAGACCCTGCTTAGGTAGGTTTTAGATTAGCCCTAACTTAAAACACTGCGTTTGCATGGCTGTAGCACAAACATACGGAGCGACCGTTATATGAGACCTGCTCAAGTACCGGTCACCATGAAAGGGAGCAGCGCCTTCGTTAGAGACATCAAATCATGACTGGACAATAGGCTGAAGATAACCAACCTCGTCTGTTCCTATTGAAGCGTCACCAAGGGAGCAATATACTATGCCGCTTGGTTGAGCGTTATTTGGGTCTACGGTACTGGCATATATATATATATATATATACCGTATATTTATAGAAAATGCAAGCTTCAGCGTTCAAGTTGAGATTTGTAGAGACATAAGAAGGCTTCAAGGGACAGCATACATCAACTTTAGTTTCGTAGTTAGCTACATTGCATGTAGTAGTTTGAAGCATGCAGTACATCTCTTGCACATCATTTCCTGAACGGTGCGATGTGAGTAGTTTTTATTGCACAGTTACAGGGCGCATTTCACTTCACTGAGTTTCCTATAAATATTTGCGTACTAACGGCCCATACATCACCAGCTACAGGTCCGAGAACGTAGCTACGCGCACCCGCCCAGCCGCCGAGGTGCCCAGGGTCACGTCGCTGGACGCTGTTAACAAAAACACGTCGAGTACTCGGCGGCCCACGCAGATATGCATCACAAGTAGGCCAGCTGGTGTTGGAAGCTTTCAGGGGCTCATGGTCCACAGACACTGCCGATAACCACTCAACCAACTCACTAGTACTTACAAATTGATGTGGGTGAACAATTGACTATAAAAAGTGGATACCGGTAGGTAGGTACTTTAGCAATTCTTGTGAGTACACTTCATTGGCTCTTAGTCCACCGAAGCTCGCTACCGATCACCACACAGTACGGTACTTCCACGCCAATGCTATATTCACAATTAAAGGAAAAGCTTAATCCTTTCTTACGGAAACTTTGATCATACCAGATGTAGTTTTTATATGGTCTTAGAAAATTCATGCTTGTTCTTAGTTATAATAACTCAATCAGCTATTAGGTCCAAGAAGTACCGTAAACTATAGAGCACTCTGAGAGCGTATACCTCCACCAAGCAAGGCAACGGTTACGAAAAATTAAATTGGTTCTGAGACTATGATTTTCTCGGTATCAACATCAAAATTTAAGAATTTGTGCCCTTTAACACCTTCAGTAATTTTTTGTGAAGATCCGTCCATAACTTTTTGAATTAGGCTATGCTGCTAACAAGCATTATGACAAACACGAGTCAAACATACAAACGAATAAACCGATCTGCACCAAAATTTGATCATTTATGCCTTTTAACATTACTAAGAACTCCTAGCTATAAATTTCAAAAAGATCCATTCATTATTTTTTGAGTAATTGTGCTAACAAGCATAAAATTAAAAACAGTGACAAACGAAAGAACAAACAAATGGATCGTTACAAAAATTTGGTTATTTACTCTTCATAATACAGTATACCTAACAACTCATTTAAATTTCATAAAAAATCCGTCCATAACTTTTTGAGTTATGGCATGGAGAAAAATGAGCCAAACAAACAAACGGATGGACGGATCTTCACCAAAAGTTAATTATCTGTTCCTCTTAACATACCTAACAATCCCTGTAAATTTCCTTAAAATCGGTCCATAACTGATTGAGTTATTTGAGAACAGACAAATAAAGGGACAGACAAACCCGCCGAAAACATAACCTCCTTAATTTGGCGGAGCCAACAAAAGTTAACAAAACCCGCAGGCGTTAAACTAGAATTCTTTCAGAAAGACGTCTAGGTCAGTGCATTCTAGTGCAGCCCGAAAGAGCAACCCCTTTTCGAAATGAAGTACCGTACGTATCAATGAGTAATCCTAATGGGACCTTATCTTTTTAGCAAACATTATCAACTGATTGTACATCAAATTTTTAAACAAACACATACTAAGGGGCCAATACTACTTATCAGGAATATGAATGACAGACAAACGAAAAGACACTTGAAACACTCATATGATTTATAAATTTCCATTGAAGACATGTCTACAGAGGGTTAAAAGAAACATAAAATTCTTCAATTTTGCAGTCAGCGGGCGCGGGAAGACAAATATTTAGGTATAGATATGTAGTGTATAAATATTAACATGCACAGTTACCAAACATGAAGTAACTTTATTTAAGGAAAATAAAGACAACCACACGACAAATTATTTATCAATTTAAATCAGAAATTGAAACCAGCGATTTTTCATTTATTCCTTATTTTTAAGAGAAGTAACTATACTTGAAACAATACTGGTTATTATTTACTTCATTTTAGAGCATAAAATAGAATTTGGACCTCGCTTTCTTGACCTTTGGATTCATAGCAATGTCATCAATACAACTGTTTAGCAACGCCATGTCAGGATGGCCGAGTGGTCTAAGGCGCCAGACTCAAGGCAACTTGTCTCTCACTGAGAGATATTGGGCGTTCTGGTCCTCTCAGGAGGGCGTGGGTTCGAATCCCACTTCTGACAGACACTTTTTCGTGCCCACGCAACAACCGAGCTCAACATGTACCTGTGCCAGGTCGTTGGCAAGTCACGCAAGTTCGATCAAGAAAAAACCTCATGCAGGTTTTCAAGATCACTGTTGATATAAAAACAGCAGATCTTCGTAACAGCGATGCATTCCACCGCCTAGCAGTTAATCTTCACGTAAGTGAAACGATATGAATCGAACTTTTTGGCAGCAATGCAAGAGTTTTCAATAAAACTGTCAGTTAAAATTAACAGATTTCACAAAATTAAGCAGGTTTATGAAGTGAAAGCTACAGCGTATATCAACCGATTTCACTAGAGTAAGCGGGTTTATTAACTGGAAACTTTAGTGAAAATCAATTGATTCCACAAGAGTAGGAGCAAAAGCTTCAGTGTAAATTAACCAAACTTCAGTAGAATTTTTGACTTAAGAGCTTCAGAGAAAATCTACGAGTCTACAAAAGCGTACAGGGCATTTGTGAATAGAGGCTTCAATAAAAATGGCCCACGAAAGTAAAGCGGATTTGTGAATTGAAAACTTTAAAGCGAAGCAGTCCATCTTACTGGCAGAAACTTCAGTCGTGAGTGTCTGACGCGCCACTGCGAGTCGTATTTCACGCGATAATCGCAAGCCTATTACGCTTGACTCTCAGACCTCATAGGCGAACAAATATTCAGCTTAGAATATCAAAACAAGTAAGGTAAAGCTAACTGAATTAATTTTTTTTAGGACAAATCGAACCGCCATCCCACCATACACAACAAGACCCCACAATTACAGCCTCACTATACGACAGAGACTTTTTTTTTTCTTGTGAGCAGCCCGGTCCAATTTAATCATGCGGCCGAGCTCAGCTATAGGTGCCCACCACTGCTTCTTGTGATTGTGAACGCGGCAATTCCCAGAGATTAATATATCCTAAAAATTAATAAATACCAGGGATTAACATACTACTGAGATTAATAACAACACAGCCCTATACAGCAACAAAGTCAAATGCACGCGTAAGGGAGCATCAAAAAGAAGACAGTCACGGCAGAGATTTTCCCCGGGATTTTCAACCCAAGGTTAAGCCTATATATAGGTACCTACCTCCTTGGGATTAAACATAAGTACACAATGGGTAAATACACTACTTATAATCAATGTAGCTACCTAATGATTGTACAAAACCTGAAAAATGTGTTATGTATGACTTTTTCTTGCAGTCTCGTTATGAAGACTATAAATTTCTATACGACCGTAAGGGGCAACTGTAAATTTACGGACATCACGCTGAGTACGTTAATCTCTTCCCGAACCATTATTTTCTGGAACGGAGTGATGTTCAACCACTTTTTCTAATCAGAATTTGTTTTAGTAATTTTTAGGCTGCATTTATACTTCAAATGTATTACTAAAATCATATTATGAGAGCACTATTTTAATAATAAGAATCGGACGGCTAAGTCCAAAAAAGCCACGTTAGGGAAAAGTACACTCGTCGCAAATAGTGAAGGGTTAATGATGGATGAAGACTTGAGACTGCGGGAATTAACTGTAGGCAATAATTATCTACACAGCAACGGGCAGAGACTGAGGCGCTCACACTAGGTAAGAATGTAAAAAATACAACCCTGCAATGCACCTGCCTTCACTCAGCAGGTGACACCCCAATTAAGCAACGCTGCGGTTCTTTCGTAAAATTATTGTCGTGAAACTGCAAAGTGGAACTGGACGCAAAGGGTCGCGCCGGTGGTGAGGTGGTCATTCAGTTTAATGGAGACAAAGCATCCTGAAGGTCATGGCGTGCACGGCAATTCTATACTTAAGTAATGGAAAGAGGACGAAAACTTTTTATATCTTCGCGGGAATGGAGGCAGCAAGTTCTTACCGTTAGCACTACAGTGTGAGCATCATCCGCAGTCTTTCCCATTACCTAATAAGTCTTCAGGTGAAGAGTGAAACATCTGAGGGTTCGTCTGCTTTTCAGTTGAGAGGCTACTTCAAACGGCAAGTTTCAAATGAGCAGCTCGCAGTATTTGCGGCGGTTAAAAAATGCTAACATCCGGCTACCTAAGAGCCCATAAATTGATGAAAAAAAATGAATAATGCAGGCGTACCAGTCTTTGACACCGGAAAACACACGTACGCTTTTTATACGCCCTCGCGCGACGGCTTCATCACTTTTAAATTTATTCACGGAGTGCCGTGGCCCATACGCAACACGCTATGTAGACAAGCTTGTAAATATGCCACCCACTTTGCATCTCTGAGTCTTAAGTTGCAAATTGATCCTAAAGTTGCAAATTGACATACGAAGCTCAGGCAGTTCGCATCTTAAGCTCGTAGCTAACTTCACTAACTTAGCAACAACGCAGAAAATGACGATACTGGCAATTAAAAAATGCGTGGTGGTGATGAGCGCAATGCCAGGGCCCCATTAAGCAATCATACGCCCCTCCTGAAGAGCGGACGAGCAGCTGCAGCACGTCGTTCATGCTACCGTATCTACCTTATGGACTTTTGCTATGTATTGGGAGGACGTGTGAGTCGCACATTCACTCACTACAGTTGAGTATGCGATTGCAAATTTATAGAGTCGCCCCGGCATTAAACGGTGCCAAGTATCCATCCAACCAAGAAGGATGGATGGATTCATGTATCACTCCACACAGTGAAGAATTTCAACTTTCAGTAAGAAAGAAACATGGGCCACACCTTCCTTGTGAGGTGATTTTGGGTATAGAGGCTTACTAATTGATAACTTCTCAAAGTATTATGAACCTCTCTGATGCATGAAAAATAACACAACCACTGCGGTGCTGGTGATACCTTTTCGAAGGGCAAAAATAAACGCGTACCGGTATTTAAGACAGTCACAAAGGAACTGAAAAGAATAATTCGGAAGGAAAGCAACGATATCGCAATCGGTAAAATAAATCCAACATAAAAAAGTTATTACTTAATAGCTGCTCTGAACCATATAACGGCACTCTCAGTTGTCGGATGCAATGGGACATTTGCTACGGAAGCTCGGCTATTGCGCCAGTTGTTTCTTCTATTTGTATATCTGTGTTACTAATGAATACGTCGCTTATTGCTTAAAATAACTTACTTTTTTAGCCTATGTACCGTAATAACTAGGAACATCAGCTAGGACAGCCAAAAGCTTAGGAATAACTACTGGAGACGACATACTCACGAAACGAAACCATGCATTCAGCCCATAATAAAATAGTAGAAAAAGAATTAATTAATGCCCAGAGAGCAGTAAAATCTCATGCCCACAGCGCTTCACTCAACCAAACAAGAGGCACACCGCATGCTTCCCGAAGATTTATTTTAGGAGGAGCGACTTATTGTGAGGAGGGCAGGTCGCAGTGAGGCTCGTCCGCACTAATTAGAGAACCACCGCTAATTTGCTACGTACAGGCACCGGCCATTTGTGCGGTGGGCCGCGATTGCTGGGCCTTGTCAGGTACAGGCGCCGGACACGTCGCACTGGGCCGTGATGGCGCGTTTCGTGTGAAGTACAAGCGCCGGGGACGTCGTGCTGGGCCGTGATTGCGCGTTGCTCGTCGTTCAAGTACAGGCGCCGGGGACGTCACTCGGGGCCGTGATTGCGGATTTTTCGTCGTTAAGAACAGGGGCCGGACATGTCGCTCTGGGCCGTGATTGGCGGGCCTTGTCAGGTAGAGGTGCCGGATGCGTCGCACTGGACCGCGATTGCGCGTTTCTGGTTTACGTAAAGGCGCCGGACACATCGCACGGGGCAGCGATTGGTAGGTACGCCGTATCAGGTAGTTTCGCAGGTCACGTCGGTCTGGACCTGTGAGTCTGTGGCTGCGCGCTGCTTGTCAGGAGGCAAAGCCAGACAAGCAGCTTAGAATATAAACAGAGAAATGCTGAGAAGTAACGCAATGATTCTACCAAACATAATTTGCATAGCCTATTCTGGGGACCAAAGCAGAAAGTTCTTCATCTACAATATAATAAAGACCGATGTGTATCCAATTGTTAATTTATTTATGCATTTATTTGTTTATCTATATGTCCATTTTCTGCCACGCTTTAAGAAAACAGGCGAAAATTAGGCCAGGTTCCAGACGATGGAAAATGCATACGCCAACCTTATACTGTATTTTAGTTGTATGTACTTCTTGCATTAACAAAGTTGAAATCAAAGCGCGGAATATATCTGAAGCTTCCCTTAGCACTCTTATTCATCCTGATTCTAAGTTTTTTCCCACAGATACCTAATTTTGAAGCATCATTTTTCCAACTTTATTTCAATCGTTGATGAAACAGCTTTCCCACAGACTAAGGAAGACGCAGACCGGCAGTTCTTCGATATTTTTGCAACAAAATTATGTCTGAATAATGACGTCACAATCCTCGCTTTTTATTTTCTTCGGAAGTTGGTATACAGGATACAAGTTTCATCTACATAGCTCCGGCCGCTCAAAATTTCGTCAATGGCTAATGGCTATAAACCTCTGAATCCAGGAGGCTTTTTAAAATGACATAATCTTGGGAATCTTCTACTTTCTAAAACGGCGAGGATACCTACCAAGTGCATTTCATTCATTAAATTGACGACTTGTTAGTTTTGTTCACTCTAAAAAATTTTCTCCTCATATGAAATTGTTTACGGCACGTGCATCGCTGATGGCTGGATGATGACGTCACAGGAATCTCAAGGCAGAGCTGAGCTGCACTTAGAGGCTTGTCCGTCTGTGTTTTCATTAGTCAGTGTCGTTCGCTAAGTACCGATTTATAAAATTGGACCTAGCTATGTGATATCCAGGCGTATTCATGCTACCGAATCGAAATTTGAGTGACCCTTTGGAAGAAGCAATTCATTTTTCTCTATCTCAGAGAAAGAAAATTAGGATTTTGCTGCTCAGCAGATGTAATAAAAGCTTGAACGCTCATCTTTCTGTTCCTTAACGTTAGCAGTTGCATTGGCGAAAGTATGATCCAAGAAGAAGAGACAGCCACCATAAATTCCTCGCTGTCATTTATGACAGCGCGGGCACTCTAGTAGTAAATATGCCACACAAACAATAGATCTCTTAGCTCCAGAAATAAAATTGTTTTAGGTTGACAAGGGTTGACAATAAACAAGGGTTTTCTGTGTCCACTGTTTCAAGTAAGAAAAAGTACCTATCATTAGTATATTCACAAGTCGCAACCAATTGTAACTGACAGTAGCTTTGGTTATTTTAATCACATACCTATTACTCGGTGTGTGTATATATAGGAGCTAAACCAGCAAACCACATTTTACGAAAATAACTGAAGAGTACCTACAGGTAGATACTTCAAACGGAATACTTTCAAATACACAGCGTAATTTATTGCTATACACGATCTACACATACACCTGTATCTTACCGAAGCGTATTAGCAAGAAAGGAAAGTTTCAGGTATAGTGCAACGGTTCATTATCGGTCCTCTCATAACCAGTTCCTTTATTGAAAGCAACTCTAATGATCGCCAGCACTCAACAGAAATGGCGTCTTTCATGCGATGCCTAAACTGTTACCATCAAAGTACACCGACACCAATTAGCTAATTAATTAATAAATGCATTAAGTCGAGCTAGAGCAGCATCTGCCGCTGCATCTCTGAGCGGTCTCAGAAAAAAGCTGCTCCATGAGAAATCGATCAGCGGAAACGGGCGCAAAATTTCTAGGAACTGAACGAGTAACCGCGCGTGGGCTTCGGCGAGAGGACAAGGAAAGGGAATGAATGAAGGATTAGAAAACATAGATGAAAGACCTGCCATGCCCACTATAGTGTGCAGGTAAGGTAACAAAAACGAACAAAGAGCATCGATGAAAGTTTGCAGAGAATCAGCAGTGTAAAATATAAAAACGAAAACTATCTAAACACGCCCAATGAATGGCAGCACAGTCCGTAGAATTATTATAAATAGAACACAATGTAGGTATATGGAAAATTAAGACGCACAGTAGGTAGCTATAGTACCGAACTTCAGCAGCAGAATAGCATTGTGTAGCTGTAGTTGGTAAAACATAGTGTGTATGCACGGCGGTTTCCAAGTGCGGGTCATTACTCCAAAGATGTCCTAAGGCTTTTTCAGGGGGTCGTGGAAGGTCGACACTTTGAGGAAATATTTTATTATATGCAGTGATTTTTGTTAATATGTTTATGGTTAGTTTTTATGGTACGACTATTTTTACACCTAATGCTAGATAGTCATCTGGATAATGTTGAAATCTTTTGCACCATTGGAAATAAGTACATTTTCAGGAAGGCTTATAAAGGCAGAGGTCATACTGCTAGAGAAAGGCGTCACCTACTCATGGTGTCTAGCGACCAAGACTTTTAAAATTCCCTGAGTTTTCCCTGATTATGCTTAGATCTCCCTGAGTGTAAGATTGCCCATTTTCCTTCATCATTTTGCGAAAATGAGCTGAATAGCACTGAAACCGTTACCAATCACCCTCACAGTATTAGGATTTGCGGCAAAATAGAGCTAGACAGTTGTCCACGGTGGACGACTCATAGTATGACTCGTGCTCAGGAGGAACGTCACATTCATAAGATAACCCCACGAGGAACACTATCCACTATCCCGCAGAAATTCCCTGAATTTTAAGGTTCTTGGTCCCTTTTCCCTGATTTCTCTGAGTGATTTTTCCCCTGAGTTTTCCCTGTTTTCCAGACTGCTAGACACCCTGCTACTGGAAAACTATGGGAGTGTAGGAAGACATAGACGTACAATGACAAATGACAGCAAAAATCGGCAGGACACACCAGCGTAATAAAGACGCATGTAGCTCCTGAACATCACTGAAAGTCTGAAATTCAACAAATAATCACTTCTACGGACTGTAGGGTACAGGAAAGCCATCATCTAGATGAAATTAGTCTTAGTCAAAAATTAACCGACTGTCGACAGTTTATACAGAGACTAACAATTGCCAGTAGTGCAAATCGGCAGAGGAAAAACAACAACACGCATGTAACAGAAAGACAATATCGAAAGACGCAGCTAAACGATTCAGTACAAAACAAGTAGAGAACCTTCCATCTCATCCCCACTCACTAGCACGCACATGTAGCTGAAGAGCACCTATGAAGCAATAAGCCTACCATGATCACAACTGACTTGGTTTCTTTCAAGCACAAAAAAATATGTTGAGCACTTTTCGCAGACTTTAAGAAAATAAATAAGGCCGTTTAACATCGATAAACCAGATTTCTGATATCCATACAATCAATAGAGAACCATTCGTGCACCTCCCCCCCCATCCCTCGATATGTACCTATATCTGTATAAACCTCAATATAAAACAAAACTGTTTTATAACCTTATAGGGATCCAGTGCCCAACCTATTAGGGCGCAGCACCCTAACATGGGGGGAAAATTCATTGGTAGATGGCCTGTATAGACATGCAGCAGTGGCCGGACATTCATTGTCCACCCGTTATTAGTGACATGATACAAGTAGCATCATTTTTGCACGAAGACAGATGCTGACAAATCATCTTTTTCGTTCTAGATATGTGACACTATTTGGAATTAAAATAGAATCATTAATTAAACTTAAGGAAAGTACTTTTGATGTGTAAGCAATATAATATATTAGCATAATTTCGAAAATCATAGAATAACCAACCAGCTGAAATTTTGCAGAGTGGCAGACTGACTGTTTGGTGCGTGTGCCGAGCGAATTTTCGGTGTAATGTTATTGGTACTTCTCCAAATGTGACAGCATATTCTTGGTGAACTGACTGAATTCAGTCGCATCAAGTCCTAGAACTTGAAGATCATTCCAAAGATGAGCTACAGAAATAAAATAACTCGAGGCTATATTGCCAAGTGATACCAATGTGAGTTCACAAAAAGTAAAGAAAAAAAAACACCATTTATGCAAGAGTGCACCAACAGTAAATCATGAAAATTAAAATATCACTAATATTTATGCAGGTACAAGGAAATACACTACCTACGTTAAAAGCAGATATATCTGACCGTATTGTAACTACGGTAAAGGACATTCACTTCCCGATACACACGCATTCCCTCGTGTACAATCCAAGGAATTAAAGAGGCCACATACACGAGGCCAACAAACCTAGTTTCTTACAAGTAAACAATAAGCAAATCACCAGTCAATGCCCGATGCACATACCCTCAACAACTTTCTAAACACCGCCTCTCGGAAGTCAGCAATAGATCAAAGCTCATTTCAATCCGTACCTCCATCATTTGAGCTCGAGACAAATAGCTAGCACTCCCACGTGATTTAGGTACCACAACCATTCTTCATCTTTAAGAGATCATTTGCTGCTAATTCCCACTAATTCCTACCCTATCATGGGGGAATGATGCCCCATGAGGGTCCAATTCGGGAGTAGCCATCACTCAGCGACAGTGGAGCGCCTGTGGGTGGTCCGTAGAGGTACATGGTGGGGAAGAGGCAGCTCCTCAGACATGTATAGTGGTATAGTTACGATACGATTTATTGGCGTGCTCTATAGAAGATATTTGCATATACAAATTGCAGTACCAGATACCTACGATACTTTATTGGTGTGCTGAACACGCTGTTTAAGACGTCAGCGACTGGCACGGCGAGAGAGTTAAGCTAATCTAAGCACGTGAGACAGGTGCGTTGGTTTCGTTCACTTGGATTACGTAGCCGTTAGCCGCAATTTGATTTCGTTTCAGAAGGTCGAAAACGCTATTCTGCGGAGCAGGATTGAGTATTCGATGGTATCTAGGGCAATCGGTACTTATAATAAATTAGCTTCCACGTTTGTTTCATCAATAGGTAGTATCCAAAGCTCATCGTCAAGAAAACATTACATATACATTCAAAAGCTTTGATTATATAACAATGAATGCCTTTTCCATTATGGCAACTATATAGTGACCTGTTCCTAATGTAGAATTCTTCGTCGTCCCGTGGATAAACTAGAAACAACAAGGAACCTCAGCAGGTGGAGGCCCTATCGTTTCTGTCGAGTGAATGGGCTAACCAGTTCAATTCATGAATGAATTTACCTTTCTCATAGAAATAACATTAATCACAGCGCCGCATGTGTGAAACACTCGCCGTAAAGGTGGCGGTTCACACATTGTCTTTTGAAACGCGCCCTTTCAGCCAACCATTCAAATGCGTCACTAAGTTGTTAAAACAGCAGACAACTGCACAGCTTCTTGAGTTTCGCTTCATTCCAAATTTGAAGTGCGATCCTTAACTTTACTATTGGCACTTGTCGAGCAAATAAAATTGTCGGCTGATAATTTAACAATAACTTTTCCGGCTAGACACAATTGTGCTTACAAGGATGCTAGAAGACAATAGGACGGTTTACTAAGAGAACACATTCAAAAGAGCTACTAACAAGTTGTTCGGCCGTAAATATGAAAAACTGTAAAATTCATGGATCAAGGCACCACTGAAGCCCTGGGTATAATTATACTTAAATGGTAAAGTTTTCAACTTTTCAACTGATGCGCGGACATATCAAACATTAAAGAAATAAAGAAGTTTCAACGCGACACGAAGAATACCGTAATACATACCTATTCGAGAAAGTACGATGAAATGAAAATTGAGAGCGGGTTTCTCAGGACGATGGCATCATCATGTTTAGACAGTTCCATCAAGATATCACACTAAACTAATCTCACAAGCATTATCATCTCAGGAACTTCAGTTATGAGTGTTGTATTCTTACTTCAGGTCGAGTTTCAAACGTTAATCTTAAATTGATTACTCTTGAGACGGCCCTAAACTCAATGTTTTCTGGAGTTGAGGCGTCATCGATTGTGAGAGCTCCATCGAGATAAACTGATGGATTAGATTGTCTTGATGAAAATGTCCCGATCGATGACAACTAACATTAATTCCATGAAAGATTTTCAGCAAGATTTATGAAACGAACCTAAATTGACGTAAGTTCTAACGTGTTTACGGTCTATCAAATACACCGCTATTTAACGCACCAACAAGAAATATGTCGTGGTCCCAGTTGCCAAATAAGCACTGTACTCTGAACTAACGCAAAATATTTCATATACAGCAACTACCGTACATATCGGGTGGAAGAGAAAGCAGCAAGAATTTTTTTTTTTCTGAAGTGGGTAGTACCGTTCACTAGTTTCGAATAACTCATTAAAGTGAAAAAAAAAGGACAACGGATGCCTAATAATACCGTTACAGTACATTCAATACCGGAAAATTTGAATCATGAAAATATATGCCGAAATTTACGTCCATGACGACGTGGGTTCGACCAAAACGGACGCAATACTCGTCACAAACATGTTGTTTACTTTAGCAAATTAATTACCTTGAGAGATCAACGGGTAATAATTTTCAAGTGTATTACACCGCTTGCCTGTAGAAACCCTGCCTAAATAATCATCATATTGAAAGTAGGACAAATGTGAGTGAGATCAGCTCAGCGAACTTAGAATTCATTTTGGATTTGACATTCACATGATGCCGTGAATATACGCTGACTTTTATTTTTATTACCATATTCTCAAAAACAAAGTCAAAATAATACTAATTAACGTCCTACCTACAATGTTGCAACTGCACGTCGAATACAAAAATAAGTTTGCCACGAGAACTACCAACCTCTCCTTAGGGGTACTACCTCTCCTTCAATATAATGGCACGAAATATCTTGTGGTCCCATATAATAAAAAGAAAAAACTAGCAAAGCATACTGCTATATTACGTACGGTAGGTCAAGATAGCTATAGGGTTTCTGAAAGTTATATTTTCGTAATTAATAATACTAATAATACAACAAACAGAAGCAAGGTGGGATGCTACGGTTGCAGGCATAATACGAGTTGAATATACCTAACTTAGCATATCTCATATCGTACATCACTTACGGCACTTTCGATTAGGTCGTCAAAAACAATGTAAGCCCCGCCCACTAGACTTGACTTGCCCAGAAATGCAGATCGGAACTTTAGCTTCTTCACTTTCAATCGTGTTGTAGGTGCAGGTAGGCCTAGCAGCTCAGTTATGTAGAACCCACGGAAATGTTCATTTTATGCACTAAGGCTAAGGGCGAGTTCACATGTCATTGACATCAACGCGTTCGCTCAGCCTCTAGTCCTCCCGCGCCTATAATCCGACCATTTTATCAAGGCAGTTTGGCCATGGTCAAATTCCTCTACAGCGTTGCCAATTCTATGGGTATTTCTGAGATTTTGTTCGTCGCAGATCTTAGCGCCGCCCATTAGGCTACCTGCATATAGAGATATCTCAGAAATATCCATAGAATTGGCCACGCTGTGGAGGAGTTTGACCATGCCCTAACTACCTTGATAAAAATTAAAATGGTCAGACAATAGTGGTACTTGCATGGAAAACTGATTTGCCGATCAACATTTATCCAACTTTTTGCGGCGTACACACAGTTGTGCTGACAACGACGTTACAAAACATTGGTGGATGAGTGAACTCGTTGAGATGACTGACGTGTGACCTCGGCTCAAGTTCAGTCTCACAGGCAACTGATTAAGAGTCAACGGTTGAAATTTGTATCGACAAGTCGATGTCAGGCCCCCTCCCTGAAAATTCAGACGAGTCGAACCTCAAAAAAGCCCTCTATTACTTAATTTCGCTGCCCATCAAACGGGCCATCAGTATATATAATAATTCACGTCACGTTTTTATTTATTTATAACGTTATTTATATCTTTCCTGTCACGCTCTATGGCAATAAGATAGGAGAAAATTCAAATTTCAAACGGCGAAAAAAAAAGTTGGGTACCTTGGGATCTTTTTCTTCAGTATTAGATAGGGGGAAAATAGAACTCTGTCTGCTTGCCGCCTTTTTGGCAAAAAGAAAAGTTGGGTACCTTGGAATCCTTTTCTTTGGTATTAAATTCAGGAAAAATGAGGCTTCGGACCGACAGACAGCTCTCTCATTACAGTATAGATTGTTTAGACAGAATGCTGAATTTACATTTAAGAAGCCTTCTAAAGAGTGACAAGCACAGGAGATGGCAGGGGTTTTGGTGAAGTGTTAATTTTTTGCCGTAATTTATAATGACGGCACGGGCCACTAGTTACTTTCATAACTATGTAAACAAGAACAATACGCACTCACTGTTGGCGATAGGAATTCACGCTGTGCCCCCTTGATAGCATTAAGACTAACTGCTCATGAATCAGCTGATAGCAGCGACATTAGCTAAACTACGGAAAATAGATGAAGGTGTTTGGTCTACCGATAGAGCGCCAAGAAGCATGCGATGGAACTTACCAAGAAGTAACCCTTCGTTTCGAAGCGATAGTCTCCAGAACAGATTGATGCTGAGCCACAGAGAAGCCAAAGTGCGAATTTGGACTGCCTATTTTGATGATAGGCAATCTTGGTTCTAAGTTAAATCCGTTTACTTTGCACGATATGCACCACGCGGCAACAACGAACGCGCCAGTCAGCAATCGAGAGCTCGCCATGACGTACACCCTCACTCTACCACTGTTACTACTCAACTGAAAGTCTGAAAAATTCCAAGAGCAGAAGAGGCTGTTTAAATTAATTGCAGCCTTGATCATGGTAAATTAATCTACCATGGATTTGATCGCTTCAATGAATTGATCAGTGATCACACTACACAGTCTTATTCTGTTTACTTGGGCTTTGATACAAATTGATCGATCATTGAATTTCCTTGGATTAAATGAATGAATTGGGAGACTTTACGGAGACGTGTTGTCGCTGCAGTGCCACGAACTCAGGTTATGGTCTTTTATGGACGTCACTAATAAGTCTACACTGGCGGATACAGAAGGGGGGGGGGCATTCATGGCATTTTTCTCCCCTCCCCCCCTTCAAATGATACTGAACATGCTTTAACAATTTGTAAATGAAATGAAGCGTTCTGAAACTGAAATAAAATATTTTCTGAAGATTGTTTGTGCTGAGCCCATTTCTCTTTTAGTTCTACATTAGTTTTGTTCGTTTATGAAAAATCATTCACATACTGAGAGTCACCAGCTGATATAGGTTGCTGCCACTTGTCAACAGAATGCCACAGGACGGACTTTAATATGATCATCAGCAGGAAATTAAACTCGCCTACTACTACACGCTTTACTGACAATAACAATGGCTGCAAATCACTGGTTCTTGTGTCAAGAGAATAGAATGAAATATTGATACATCAGCTTAGATGGTGTGATGCGAATTGTCAAAGTGGCCAATATTGTCTCTCTCCTTTCAAATGTCTTTCGTATAAGTGCTACAAATCATGAAGGGTAAGCTACTCAACTATAACAAACAGGCTAAAATACTGTGAAGAAGAATTACTTTACACTATCCTTAACTAGTGCTTTTAGCAGAAAAATTCCATTGGTTATTTATTTGTTTAAGACTGTAATGGTGCTTCAAGGACTGTCCAACTGTGGAATAAAGAGAAACTTCAAGAAAAAAATTCCCAGGATTGTTGATGATAGACAGCACAATAGACTCCAAAATAGTTGCATACTTTTATGATGATTGCCATTTTCTTATGTATCAGTGACCATAGCTCCATAGGGAATGCAGGGTCGCTGGCAAATACAGGTGGGGGGGGGGGGCATTCTTGGCATTTGCCTCTTCCACAGGATTTTCTTTTTTTCTTGAAGGGGGACAGGAGTAGGTTTGATAATTCGCGCTGATTGTTCAACAGCAATTACTGTATCTACCATAAGCCTGATATATTTCGTGTATTTGGTGAATGGTACTTAAGCGGTGTGTTGTTGAATGATTTTTTTAACAGTGATGCTACAGCATTCGGAGAGCGTTTTGTCATC
>LQNS02278075.1:6040208-6050878 GCA_001587735.2 Parhyale hawaiensis
TCGCGCTGATTGTTCAACAGCAATTACTGTATCTACCATAAGCCTGATATATTTCGTGTATTTGGTGAATGGTACTTAAGCGGTGTGTTGTTGAATGATTTTTTTAACAGTGATGCTACAGCATTCGGAGAGCGTTTTGTCATCGCATGTTGTCAGTTTGTTAATTTATGGTCAGCAATTTTCCTTTGGGTCGACGTTCTGAAATTGGATATAAATTTTAGCCAAAGATAATATCAAGGCTAAAGTAACGCAAGCTAGTGCGCTCATAAGAAATAAAAGGTGTTTCGTGGTTGAAACTCGCAAAGGACTACAAGCGGGGTTGGACTCCATTTCCTGTATATCCTTTACTATCTGTCAAATATCACCTTTATTATTCTCGCTTTTGGTTATACTTTTGTTACATGTGAGCCTCAGAGCAAATTACGTCAGAATAAGGTAGTGTAGCATTGAAAAATATGACAAAGATTTGCTTCCCACGATATCTCAGACAAACGATATCTCGCAAATTGCTCACGCATAGAGTAATTCAAGTGTTAAAGCTTTGTAGCCTGGTCTGCTGGGGCTTGGAATTCATTGCCGGCATCGGCTATCGGTCGTGTTGGCCTGCAGGCGCTTAAGGCCGGATGCCCACTAACAACTATCGTTGCCGCTAGCAGCTTAGAGGCAACTCAACTAATCCGTGTACGTAGCTACGACACGGCTTCAGTTTCCACAAAATTTAACTGCTTCAAAATATTTCAAATATTTCAGTCGCTACTGCAATTTTTACACCCTAGCAAGTGGCAATGTTGAACTTTCAACTATCGCTCTTAATTATGAGCGGTTTGGGTTCACAATGATTGATATTTTAAGAATTACAGCACGATGTTCATAGACGTCATGCTGAAGTCACGGCCACGACTGCGCAGTCGGATAAGTTATGTTGCGTCTAGACTGCTAGCGGCAACGAAAGTTGTTAGTGGGCAGCCGGCCTAAGTCAGCTGTTAAGGGCTTTTTGTTTGACTTCCTTTAGCTGCGTTTCGGGCTTCCCGGTGTTGCAAAGTGCTTCATTTGTATTGTGCTACCTGTCCGTGGGGGCCCGAGCGTGAAATTTTAATAATAATAATTGACCCTGATAAATAGGAGGCCACCGTATTCTATAAGACATCAAAAATATTGTGGATCTTCATTGCCTCCAGAAATGAACTGCCCACCCCAAAAACATTCGAAAGTGAAACCAACCTGATATTTCTTTGTGCAGTAGAGTTGGGAAAAATCTGTTATAGAGTCAGCTATTAATGGCTTTTTGTTGGATTTTCTTGAGCAGCGTTTCGGGCTTCGTGGTGGCACTACCGTCGTTCACGACACCTCTGCGTTCACGTAAGCTTTCTTGCGCGCGCCACCACCAAAATAAACATTGCCTAAGCTAACCTAACCTAGCCTAACCTAAGCTACCCATACCTAACCTAACCTAGCCTAACCTAAGCTACCCATACCTAACCTAACCTAACGTCCTTACCTAACTTTCTAACCTAACCTTACCTAACCTAACCCCAATTAACCCAATCCCAACCTTTCTAACCTTACCTAACCTTACCTAACCTAACCATACCTAACCTTATACAAAGGAAACCAAACGTAACCTAACTTAATCAGCGATACAGCGAGCAGCGCGGCGCGCCAACTTGAACGCAGCTCACACGCACACGATCTGCGTACACAAACACGCACACAAGGTGTCGTGAACGACGGTAGCGTCACCGGGGAGCGCTATCGTCTCTCACGACGGAGATGTGTGCGTGCTTGTGTACGCAGATCGTGTGCGCGTGAGCGGCGTTCAAGTTGGTGCGCCGCGCTGCTCGCTGTATCGCTGACTAAGTTGGGTTAGGTTAGATTAGGTTAGAGGCATCTTTTTTGTGGCCACGCTCGTAATCAGAATCACCGTGCTCATGATCATCGTGATCATTGAAAAGCACAAGAACGGTCAACGATTTTGTAAACAAACCAGAGCCGCCATGTTAGTTTTTGAAAAATATATTTAGATCGTATTTTTTTTTTTTAATGTGGGTGGGAATGGATTTCTTATGAGCTTTTATTTATTTTGAAGTCAGTGCATAACTGAACTAGCAGTGTTTAAAGCATTTTGAACATACACAGGCATAAAAATAAGGAAACTACAATTCTGGATATTACAAACAATCATCATAACATCATTCAATTTATCCAAAAATAGAAGAAAACATCACGACTTTGGATTTCAAATTTTGAATTTTTACTTGTCCAACGGCTGGAATCACTCTTTGATCACGCATGATTAGCCTGCGGAGGAAATCATGCTGCGATCAATTCTCACCACTGATCACGGTTGATTGCTNCTGATTGTTCAACAGCAATTACTGTATCTACCATAAGCCTGATATATTTCGTGTATTTGGTGAATGGTACTTAAGCGGTGTGTTGTTGAATGATTTTTTTAACAGTGATGCTACAGCATTCGGAGAGCGTTTTGTCATCGCATGCTGTCAGTTTGTTAATTTATGGTCAGCAATTTTCCTTTGGGTCGACGTTTTGAAATTGGATATAAATTTTAGTCAAAGATAATATCAAGGCTAATGTAACGCAAGCTAGTGCGCTCATAAGAAATAAAAGGTGTTTCGTGGTTGAAACTCGCAAAGGACTACAAGCGGGGTTGGACTCCATTTCCTGTATATCCTTTACTATCTGTCAAAGATCACCTTTATTATTTTCGCTTGTTGTTATACATTTCTTACATATGAGCCTCGGTAGCTGTAGAACCACTGTAAGCGACCCAGATCAATACGATTACTATATTTGATTAATCATAAATACAAAATGAAAACCATGGTTATCCGCAAGCCTTAAGGAAAAATATGTAGGCAACTCATGAATGCCAAAAAGTTACATGCTTGCTTGTTGAACGTGTTCAAGTACTGGTCGTGTCTCTGACACATGAGAGTTTCTAAAATGGCACAGGAATCGGTTATTTCAGAGCAAATTACGTCAATATAAGGTAGTGTAGTATTTAAAGATATGACATAGATTTGCTTCTCACGATATCTCAGACAACCAAGCTAAACTTTACGCAAATTGCTCACACATAGAGCAATTCAAGTGTTAAAGCTTCGTAGCCTGGTCTACTGGGGCTTGGGATTCGTTGCCGGCATCGGCTTTCGGTGGTGTTGGCCTGCAGGCGTTTAAGTCAGCTGTTAATGGTTTTTTGTTTGATTTCCTTTAGCAGCGTTCCGGACTTCCCCGGTGTTGCAAAGTGCTTTATTTGTGTTATGCTACCTGTCCGTGGGGGCTCGAGTGTACAATTTTAATAATAAAAATAATTGACCCTCATAAATATAGGAGGCCACCATATTGTATAAGACATCAAAAAATTGCGGATCTTCATTGTGCAGTAGTTGGGAAAAATCTGTAATAAAGTCAGTTATTAATGGCTTTTTGTTAGAGTTTCTTTAGCAGCGTTTCGGGCTTCCCGGTGTTGCAAAATGCTTCATTTGGGTCCGTGGCTGCCGGGCGTGAAGTTTAATAATAAAAATAATAATAATAAAATCGTCTACCGTATGGCCACTTGCCCAGGATAGAAAGAAACACCAACATAGCTATAATAATTGTTAATCTGCTGGAAAAGAAAGCTTAATTTAAAGTAGGAGTTGCTTTAGACGGTAACTGGACGTTTATGTTATTCGACATCGGGCGACGTCACATTTATCTAACAAAGCAGCGCACATGTTTGCTGAATAAAAGTAAAATGACTATAGTCAAACCAGCGAAAGCAGTCCTTTAAGGGTGGGGCTGAATTTATCGCAGCTGTGCCAAATCTAATCTATTGACTAATGCATTTTGAGTATTCGAAAATCATTGTAACTTTATCGATTGAGACAAGTTATACCACGCGCTTAAGTGAGATTGGCAAAGTTGCTTTGCGTTCTTTGCCACGCCCATCGGACTCCTTACGCTGGTTTGACTATAGTGCGGCAATAAAATCATCTGTTATGCATTCAAACACGCAGATTTTGAGGTATGCGTCATTATTAGAACCCGGACATTGCTTGAAATAAATGCTTAAAGCTTATTTTGCTTAAGCTGCTTAAAAATGGAAAGATCTTGTAGCGCTTAAAAAGCTTGTAAGCACCATCCGAATTTTTACAAGCGCTTAAAAAGTTTTGCTAGCGCTTAAAAATTTTTGCTAGCGCTTCAAGATGTTTGTTAGCGCTCAAGTTGTTCCAGCAACCCAATCGAACACTTATCGGCATTTATCCAATTTTATCGGATACCTTCCACTCTTATCCTACAGGCAGTCGATAAATGCTCATAAATTTCCAATTGAGCTTTTAGCCTACGTTTAAATTTTAAATTGTTCGGAGGCCTTTTCTAATTTAGAGTGTATCGTGTACCTGCCTATCCATTGCGCGCAACAAGCTAACAAGATATAAGCACAGCGCGTACATAAGGCGTCTTTTTGTGGCCACATTTGTGATCAGAATCACCGTGATCATGATCATCGTGATCACTGAAAAGCACAGAACAGTCCAATAATTTTGTATACGTACCAGAGACGCCACGTCTATTTTCAAAACTAGAATTCCAATCGTATTTACACAAAAGATGGTGGGGAATGGATTTTTGGAAATTATTGTTCACTTTGAAGTCAATGCATAAGTGAACTAGCAGTATTTAATGTATTTTGAGCATGCACAGGCATAAAACTAAGAGCTTGGGCACGCGTACGCCAATATTGCATTGCAACGCAAGTTATAGTACTCGATTACGCTGCAGCGCCTTATAGGCTTCGGCTTGGAGTGAAAAGAATATGAAAATAATACTTAAGTACGCGTAGTTTTTATCGTTTGTACGTTATAACAAGCAGCAATGGAGAAGCTTTTAGAATACCTCCTACTTCTGTTAGTTTAAAGTTGAATGATGCACAGTTTTAGACTGACATTCAAGCACCATGAGTAGCAGTCGCGGCAACAAGATGGCCGAAGGGAAAAGTTACGTGACTGAGCAATTTTGGTGATTGTGTGAACACGCTATAACGAAACTAAAATTCTGGAAGTCAGTAATACAAACAATCATAATATTATCCAAGTTATCCTTAAACATGAGAAAATATCACGAACTTTGCACTTCAAATTTTGAATTTTTGCTTGTCTAACAGCTGGAATTACTCTTTTATTATACATGATCAGCCCGCTAGTGAAATCACTGTTCGCACAATTTTTACCAATGACCACGGTTGATTGCTATCAGAATCACGGCAAAAAGTGGTCACATAAGCTCACGGATCTGGCGGAATCAGACAGAATGATTCGTAAGGTGGTCACAAAAAGACCTCTATAGACACTCCATGCACTTTACGTTGCTCTGTGGCTCAACTCTGAAAAAAAAAGCAAGATGGTGTTGCTTCTGTAGCTCGTCACATGAAGCACCCCATTTTCCCAACAAACTTTTACAAAATTTTTTTGAGCTAGCCTATGTCGACTGAGTTTGTTTAAGGACTGAAATTCACTTACAATTTCTAACTGGCTTTTTCAACTATTGCTTATCTTGAAAATAATTTTAAATGTTCTTCGCATTCCGTCACCGAAACTTTCAATTACTAATTGAGCCAAATTTGTAGGCTTACAGCGGGAAAAAGGCTAATTCCATGATGGGTGTTGCTTTTTGTTACCTAGAGCGGAACGCCGAAGGTCTATACCCCGAATAATACAAGCTTAGAGTTGTTTTTCGTGAGGACATAGCTCCAAAAATGTTTGAAATTATTTCTTATTTTTGTTTTAAGCGCTTATAATAGGAAAATGTTGGTGCTTATTTTTCTTTGTATTTTTTCCTGCCTTAAGTACAATGCTTAAATTCGTCAACATAAGCGCTTATTTTGGATGCTATATATACTTGCTTATTTTTACTGCTTAAAGCGCTTAAACCATTGTTGCTTAATGTCCGAACTCTAGTCATTATTAATAAAACAACCGACTTGATTGAGGATGAGTCAGCTGCGAAACTATCGTTAATTTTATAATTGCCTCCGCCAAGAATGTTACTTTTTTTCATGTTTTGCTTGTATTTTTGGCTATTTGTCACCAAAATAACTCAAAAAAGTTATATACGAATCTTTACAGGGATTGTTACGCATGCTAGGAAGAAATGATCAACTTTTGATGTCTGCCTCCTTTTTTGGTATAATAACTCGAAAACTCATGGATAGATTTTTATGAGATCTGCACAGATTGTAAAAAATATTATGAAAAACAAATGATCAAATTTTTGTCCTGATGTGTTAGTTCACTGTTTTTCGTTTTTTTACTCTGCCTTTGATTTCATATTTGTCAGCAACAGAACTCAAAAAGTTGTGAACGTATCTTTATGAAATATTCAAAGATCGTTATAAATGTTGAAAAGCACCAATGATGTAAATTTCGATGATGATTAGTCCATCTGTTAGTGTGTTATGCTAATGTCTTGTATTTGTCGGAACATTACTCAAAAAATTATCGGTGGGGAATCAAGACACTTTATGAAGCTGTTGTCACAGTCAAGGGGCATAAATTGTCAAATTTTGGTGGTGATGATAGAAGTAAAATCCTAGTTATCACTGCTTCGATCGGCGGAGGTATGCGTTCTCACGATGCTCTAGATCCTTTACTTGTAGTGTTTTAATGCATGGTTGCCCTTGTTAGATTTGCTGTCTTTTATTCTAAAGCAGTTTTTTTTTATCTTTACTCTGTATATTTTCAGAAAATGCTTACTATGATATTGTTATTTTCCGAAGCGTCTATGATTAACAATAATTGTGGCCATGTTGGTGTTTTTTTCATCGTGATAAATACATGCCTCGCTAGATCAAACTCTGTCACGAATCATTCATTGATATGAAATGAAGTCAAGATACGCCTATATGATTTTCTTTAAAAATTTTAATGTTTTAAAGAGACTTCCTCCTTAACAGCTAGNGTTGGTGTTTTTTTTCATCGTGATAAATACATGCCTCGCTAGATCAAACTCTGTCACGAATCATTCATTGATATGAAATGAAGTCAAGATACGCCTATATGATTTTCTTTAAAAATTTTAATGTTTTAAAGAGACTTCCTCCTTAACAGTTAGTGTCAGCGCCATGCAGATACTTTTCATTAGGGGAGGGCTGGCAAACGAGTGTAGTACATAAAATATGAAAGGGCTTCACAAAATATTCAAATATGTATGATGGCTAAATGGTAACCGTATTGAAAGGCCAAATATGACGAGCTTGACTCAACGGAAGGCGAGGGGAGCTTGGCTCAATATGGGCCGGGAGCGGGCTTGTCTCAAATTGGGGGAGGAGGCTTGGCGCCGAGGCTTATGCCCTCCAACCCACGAATAGATCTAGACCCGCCAGTGTAAGTCTACACGATCAATCACAAACACAATAATCGAGAAGCAAAAAACACAAAACTTCTCTTCCCTGTCCAAACAGGATCACACAGGAACCGCGAACACTTCAAGGCCACTACCAGCTAATTCAGTATTCCATAACTAATAAGCGACATTCTACCATCACTTCATTGTCGTATATATTTATTTTAGTTGTAGAAACTGACTGGCAGGTAAAACTTTCTTTATACTAACGAAAAGTAGAGCTAATAATTCACTCACTGGCACCTCGTTTAGAAAATGCATACTGAGAAACAGACGACCATTAATTCCTCCTTTTTGCTTATTCATTTTTTGACTTTCTATTGCAATTCCCAGTGCGCACATCCGTTTCCTGCTTTAAAACGTAAATTGGGCTCAATTGTAGTTTTAAATAATACTAATAAAAAAGAAACAAAAGTAATTAGACGAATATGCTAAAGTTATCCACCAATTAGGAACATGTCGTTGCCAAATGCTTCCCGCTGTCCAGAAGTTCGAATCAAACATTGAAAAAAATCATTATGCGAGTTAATTTTAATAAAAAATATGTTTTAATTACTAAATGCTATAAGAAGCCACATAAATATATTCACACAGAAATATATAATTTTCGAATTTGTGTTTGACAAACGCCCACGACTTTGTTGTGAAAGATTTCCAACGTGTGTGATGACCGTCAAACACAAAGTTCGAAGGCTCGACGCGTGTGTTTGTCAAACAAAATCGTTCGGCGAACACAAACTTCGACGAAAAGAATGATTGAGTAAACGAGGCTATTTAATAACCAAGGTTTAGCTTTGCAGCATACATATGCAGAAACTAAACACAGCAAATTTTAACAATACCAGCTCCCCCGGCCACCTCCACATGAACCTAGACATTTTAAATTATTATCACAACAGATAGTGATGCACTGAACACAAATTTATAGGTTAGAGATATTGGAAATGCATAGTTTTGAGATATTACTATAATAATTTTAGTGTTTTATCAATCCTCCAGCGCAGGTAATGGCCGATATACACGTTAGTTTTATGAAAGTTACTAGGTTATATTCGTCGTAAATAAAACTAAATATTCATTTATGTAGCTGAGTGTTTACATATTTCGATTGCGGGTGTTGGACCCACAAGTGGTTTGTTTACGTTTTGAGCTCTCACGAAGTCGGTTTATTGAGCTTATGGAGAAAAGTCTTCAATTGGTGGATTTCATCAATTTCTTATAGCCTAGTAGGAAGATCTGCAGGGACCTATCACGAAATTTTTAGAGGCTATTTCATCAAAATTAGCAATAATTACGAAGAAACGTCTGTGTTTACATTGGGTTTGTTTTTGTTTTGGTTGCTTCGGGGTTACGCTTTGAGAAATCCTGTCTCATTCACCTCTATAATAGCGTAACACCGAGTAACTCTGAGGCAATCTGAATGCAACAGGCCTCTGATCTGTTCCAGGGTAGGCCTAATAGGCAAACGAATCATTCATTTCTCCACGGGTGGGAGGTGTTGTTGGATTAATTTATTACAACTTAAATTATAAAATGACATACACAGTCATTTCTTAATAATATAGTCAGTATTCAGGCTAAGTTATGAATTTACAACACAATCAACAAGGCTCAGGGCCATCACACTAAACTCGTACACCGAGCTAGCACAACAGGCATTAACCGGACCATACAAGTACAATTTCTGCTGATATAATATTGACAATTCCGAAACTACTATGCTAAATAGGCGTAACGCTGATTTTTTTTTTTAAATAATTTACCTGAGAATATGACTATGGCAACTTGCCGTACAGAATGTAATGCAGTTTACCGAAGAAGTAACGCGTGAGACGGCTGGCGAACGAACGAGTTTCCTCAGCTCATCATTCAAACGTTTTTTTAGCCCTCCTAACACAACTTCGAGTTTACCAAAAAAGGTCTAAAATTGTTTAGTCACTTTCAGGCATCACTTCAAACTTGGAGGGAATTATAGCTCAATATGTTCCGCAACTATGTGCTATTTCAAATGAACGCATTCGGACGTGGAGATAACGAAACTCGTTCTTTTGATTACCTAGCGTATGTACAGGCTAAAATTTAACAAAATCTGATGTAACTAAGAGCCTCCAGCACACACGCTAGTCAGAAGAACGAGTTTGGTAATCTTTGCGTCCGAATGTGTTGCTGTGTCCGTTTTAGTAGCACAAAATTGGTACTAAGAATTTTGAATTATAATTCCCTCAAGTTAGAAAAGATGTCCAAAACTCAACTAGGCCTATTTAGTGGCACTTGCTGAGCAAGCTGGACTTGACAGCTAACATTTCAACACTTCTTGTGAACTCAGAGCTGTGTTTACAAGGTTTCGATAAAGTGACGTTTTGAAACCTTTCAAACTGGCAGCGCTCGTAAATTTGTTTTGGTTCAGCCACGGCGCGCAATTTAAATTGTGGCGAGTTCCCTGCCCGGCAGCGGAAGTTGTGGATGTTTCTCGTCGCCTCGGGAGTGCTCTGAAAAATAAAACTACAGAGTTTCAGTGGCGGTTTCGACGCCTGAACCCCCGTTGATGGTACGTCACGTTGCTGTAAGTACAAATTATAGATAGGGTAAGGAGCTCAAATGCCAGAGCCAGCGGTAGCCTGTAGGCCTAGCTTAGGTTACCTTTGCTATAGCTGTGGGACATCGTTGCTGCCAAAGTCCAGTTTCATGTTTCTACTGATTATGCTTCCCTTGGTTCTTCCTCCTCATTCTAACTACAGTTGCAGTTTTACCACAGGTGTCATTTCTGTGTGGGGGAACAGTGGGATTTGGCCTAGGTTGCCTCATGGGTCAATTTTTACTCTAGCCTACCTCACATACGATTTGTATCTTCTTTTTATGCCTTGAGTGGGTCAAATTAAGGTAAATTTTCAGTCTAGGTTCCCATCACCACTTTTTTATATTTTGACAGTTTCTGTAACTTAGGTTGTTAATGCCATTTTTTATGAATGTCATTTTTTGTGCAAATGCTTCATTTTCAAGATACAGTATAGCGTAATTAGGGAGAGCGCTGGAGTTGTTCAGGTTTTATCAAGCAATCATTTTGAAACTTACACAGTAGGTGGAAAAATGCATCAAAAACTGATTTCTGAAGTCATTTTTGAAAATTCCTATTATATTAGGAGATAGGGTAGAGGCGTTAGTCTGCGATCAATTTTTGCAAGAAAAAAATTTCCGCGCCTCATAGTTCCCATAAAAATGACGATAACTCAGCATTGTTATATATCAAAAGAAAGGGCATGAATTGA
>LQNS02278075.1:6059106-6080096 GCA_001587735.2 Parhyale hawaiensis
CTGCTCTGTTGTGATTAAGTTGATGCTACCGATAGAGGCACTCAGCCGGAAGCGACCCACTGCAATTGGTAGGAATGTTCCAGTGAGAACTTTGGCAGTGGTAAGCTGACGGCAGAGTACCTCTGGAGGTTTGGAATCCTTATCAAATCCGTGTGGTTTATGATTTTAAGACCCCTTCTATGCTAGCGTTTGAAACTCTGCGTTTTTATTGCTGATGCCTACTCTACGAATGCTGCCGCAGAACTGCTTTGAAACTGCCCATTATAGTATGACCCGCGTTGGAAACACCGCGGTAGCAATGCCTTCAGACGCGTTGCCACATCCTGACACCCGAGCACCGCCGACACCCATAGCGGGAGAAACGCCAGTATCGACTGAACCTTTTCTTTCCATTCAGTTTACAGTGATTCATTTAAGAGGCGTTAATACTGCCGCGTTGAAAACGCTAGTATAGAAGGGTCCTAAGGCTTTAGAGACGCTTCTCGTTCGGAGCGAGCGAGGTCTGAGGAAGCTGCTGCAGTATAATACCACACAATACTCAAATTAGAAAGAAAAAGCTCCGACCTGCCTTAGATGAGTGTGACGACTCTACCGCGATACGTGGGTGTAACCGACAGAGGAACTCTGCCTTCAGCTTACCACTGCAAAAGTTCTCCTCGGAACATTGCTACTATTTTCTTAGTTGGTAATTCAGCTTGTGTTACAGTATTACCACTTGTTACCCTGTGCAGGTCTCACTCAAGCAGCTAACTTCGGAAGAGGAGCTGCAAGCCAGTGAGCCTACTCTGCTGTCGGACACTCTGACCAACCCACAGTCTGTCCTCGATGCTCTAGGGCTTGCCATGCATCAGGTGTTTGTAGCGGACTTGTAGTGTTTTACACCAATATTGTATTACTGTTACAACTATGTTCCCAGGCGTCAGGGGGCAAGAAAATGAAAGCCCAACTGGAGCATTTGCCATTAAACACATACAGGATACCTGAAGCATCACTAAGAAAAATTTCTCAGACACTCTTTCATTGATGACTGACTGCATGAAGGATCTATATGGTCAAACATGGATGCCAGTAATGAGTTGCATGCGAATGCAAACGTTAACAGTAAACGCTGACTTAGTTGACTAGTGTGGCACCCTGCAGTTTCCTATGTAAAGAGATGGGCCTCGGCCGGTGTGTTTCTCTCTAAAGATCTTTCGGGAAAGAACAGTGGAATGCAACCAATTTCCCCATTGTTGGATATCATGGAAGGTATATTAAGACAAACTATGCCCTGCCTGTGGAACAAATTCACCAAACCTTTCTTGGGCATATAGCCGACTCGCCAGTCAACGAAGGTGACTTTCAGCGACTAAAGTCCAAACAGGGAACAGTACAGCACTCAAGCCGTGGTAGCAAGAAAGCATCCTAATATAGCGCATTAGTTACTATCCTAATTTACGAAAATACAACTTTGCAAAGGGGTTTATTGCGTTCTTAGGTCATTAAAAAATTAATTTATAGATGGCGTTTTTGTTGTCTCTGTCACAGTGCATAATTTAGATACTCTTGCTCTTTGTGGTGTTCAGCCAATTTATATTGAGTGACTTGGACTATTTTGCTGCCAGTATTCAGTAATTTATGATGTATAGTGTTTCCATGCCCATTGAAATCTCTGTGTTTTACGGGCTTCATATCATGCTGGTACTTGTATTATGCTAACAGCAGCTGGTTTGAATGTGCATGGCTGCAATTCAATTGCAGCGGCTTCGAACTGACCAGACACAAGGCTCTGTTTCTTCCATGAGACAGAGCCGCATTGTCCATCCGTTAGACTGCAGGTAAGATCTAGGATAATGGGCAATGCTGTGCGAGAATATCCTCTAGTTTGCCCAGTTCTCTCCAATTGATGGGATTTAATTTTTCACCTTAATCCAGAGTTAGAGTTCGTTTAGCCCGTTTTTAATTAAAAGCGATTTGCAGTAGCTTAAAATTGGTCATACAGTATATATGTACAAATGTAGTTACTTTTCAGGCCGATTACAATTCCTCATATGTAAATAGAGATGCTGACAGTGTTGCCAAATTTTAGCACTCGTATTATTAAGCATTGTGAACACACTCGAGGATGATCTCAGACAGTGTCAAGATCCACAGCAGCATATCAAAGGTGCCTCTTATTGTTCTAGTACAATGTTGCCTGCTGCAGATTTTATATGACACCGCTGAGGCTGCTGTACGGCAGGATACCACTGAGCTGCTCAACATCACTCTCGCCCAGCAGCAGTCCACTCTCAACACTACTACCAATGGCGAGAGTAACTCCTCATTCATGAACCAATCTGTGAACAACGCAAATGTGTCGGTCAACCGCCCAAGTAGCGCTCCTATGAACACCAGTTGCGTTAGTGAAGAAAGCATCAAAGCAGCAATGCCTGACATTAAAGTTCCGTTGGTGCTCGCAAGGCTCTCTGATGACAGAGAAGGCCATGTTACGCCTCTGAAAGATCTCAAGGCTAATTGCTATGGTAATAACATTAATAGCATTAATAGGTAATCTTGTTACTTTACTAAGTATGAGTCAGTGGTTGGATTTCAAGGCAATGTAACAGAGAAAAAGGAAATGGGAAGTGGTACATGCTAGACTGCCTCGCTGCAAAGTTATGGTCCCCTTCGTATTTTTTATTTATTGGTATAATATTCGTTGTCTTCATATGCTTGATTTGCGTATTTTTGTCATCAGTGATTATAATATAGATAGCATCAGCTTTTTTATTGTAATGCCTATATCTGGGTTTTATTTGTAAATATCTTTTTGTGCCTTTTCTTTGTTTTTCACAATTTTCAAGTGAATCATACGGACATCACTTTGGTTTGTAACAAGTATAAGAAAAAATGGCAATGGAAACAATAAAAGTACTGTAAATCAATTCACTTGCAGGGAAGCTTGTATGCGTCAGCGGCACTGTTGTTAGAGTGTCTAGCGTTGGCCAGCAGTGCGTCCAGCTCGCATTCTCGTGTCAGATCTGCCTAGCGGTCTTTGGCCTCTCTCAACCTGATGCCAGGTATGCTGCTGCTCTGCTTCATTGTCTCAGTACACCTCCGAAGCGCTGAAAACTACAAACTGCAAATTCCTGAAACCTTTCAATCCGACATAAAAGTGATAGCAAACTTTATGTATTTCTAGCCGCTCCAACTGGAGCGGTAGCAATTGTTTTGTTGTCCGGTCTGGGTCTACTAGCGCCAACTTGAGGAATATCGTAGCTACCGAGTCTGACTTTGAAGTACAGTAGCAGCCACTAGTATGACTGTGTACGTCATACTGTGTTCGACATCCGAGTGATGGTAAACTTGCAGAAGTGGTAGCAAACATTGTACATGTGCAGCAGACCGAGTCTGTTGTTGTGGTGTCAAACATTTTATCCATGATTGACTGACCAAAGTAGAATAAGGGGTTTCAGACTTTATTTGTATACAGGACTGAGTCTGGTACAGGAGTGCAAGGGTTAATGAAACTTCTCCGCTCCATGTAGTAATTCTACCAGGTACACCACTCCCGTGAAATGCCCCAGTGACGGCTGTCAGTCCAGGCACTTCACACCACTGAGGTCCCACTCTCTAACGCAAACCATCGACCACCAAACTGTCAGAGTGCAAGAAAATAACTCCGACACCAACGTAAGAATTTTACTGTCCTGGAGCTACTGTAACAGTTAACTTCTTGCAGTATTCATGTAATATTCACTTGCAGCTATGAAAATGTTCTGATTGCTTCTTTTCTCTGTCCGTTGTAGTGATATCTTAAAACGATCCATATCATTATGGTGCTAATAAGTTTTAGAGGACACACTGTATTTTTTTACAACAATCGAAGTTTTGCGTTGAATAAATTACAGAGAAGTTATACCCATTACTTTCCCTGCCACAATATGTTTGGTCATCATGCACCCAAGGGTCTGGAGCGCCTTCTCCGCAGGGTATGTAGCATCTGGCCGCAGTTCTTGCTGAGGAGGTTAGTTTTGTAGAGTTTGGTACGTTCTCTATATTTCCTTTCTGTCCCGCGAGGTGTGCCGCCGATCGAGGTGACAGACTTTTTCTGCAGAGCTCTTACCTCGCCCGTGCGGAGGGCCACAGAAGGGACCATGCGTACGGGCGCTTCTTTCTTCTGTCTTCTTCTCTTTCCCTCTTTAATCTTTTGTCACCTGAGCACAACGTTGTGGTGCCGGCTGTAAGCCGAGTAAATCATCTTAGATCGCCCAATAAGTTATTACTTTTAACGGGCTTGTTCTCTGTCAATTATGTATATACTGTTCAATTAGTTTTTTAATTTGTTAACATTTATTTGTGAGAGAACAATAAAGGTGTAAAGGTGTCTAAGTCTCAGAAATAGCGGGGCAATACCAATATTATAATAATATTATACCCATTACGTTGACGATTATTCACATGGGAAATCGTTTGTAAATTTGAATACACAGTGTGATTTGGAGCTCAGAATGAGACGGTTAGTGCGAAATAGTGTTCAGAACTACCTACTTGCCGCATACGCATATACAGTGATAGGTATACGGTATACCTACTACTACTGCCATTAAGTTCGACGGGTACACTATCAGCACATGCATTTTGTTTTGCATTTGTTCGAAAGAAAAATATATTATATTAGCTCGTTATTTGTATTTTGCTCGATTTGCAAAAAAAAAATCAATCATTAAATCGTCCAGGACTCATGTACTGAATCTGGATTGGGCTGATTAAATTACTGTAAATATCATAGCTTGTGTTGTGTTGTTGGTATTTAATAAAAAATATTGTATACACATGTAGGAACTGCCTGCGGCGCTAGTAACTCTACCCACTTTAATAATAATGATAATACACTCATAGGATGAAGAGCTACACCCTGAGCACGGTCGTGTCCCTCGCTGCGTGGAGTGTCACCTCAGCCGTGACCTCGTAGACGCCTGCATCCCCGGCGACCTCGTCACCATCACTGGCGTAGTTGCTGTGAGTGCTTCGACTTTCGTCGGCTGTGAATTGGTTCCTTGTAGCTGTTGAATCGTGATCATTGTTACTTACCTGGAGTAGGCTACACAGGCGTCAAAAATGACTGCAAGGAAATTTGTGATACTTTTCTAATGATACTTTTGTTACCAATTTGCTTATGAGTGGAGCCTGGTAATTGTCAACTGCAATATCCATAAGAGATCAGCGCTCTCGACTTCGGTTGTGTTAATTGCTCACTCCTTCCTTCCTTCCTTCCCTTTCGTGGCGTGCAAGAGAATTGATTTTGTTTTAGCAGAAAATCAAGCACCATTCGTATGATTCAAGCTGCGTATCACGGATATGCAATATTTATCCATTTTTTTATGTAAAAAAATTTTTGTCAAAGAAGAGTATATATCTAGCTGGCAATGAATAACTGCTGCAACAGATCCGCCGTGTTCTTTAAAGAGTTCCTCGCTCCTCTTCGTAGTTCACTTGTACTTTGAAGAATATTCTAACCCTCCGCTTCTTCAATCCTGTACTCAATTTTCCCATCATGATTTACTCAGTTGTGAGACTTCCTTTTGTCATCATCTGCAACCTGCCTGAGGTTTGGCATGTTTTTATTCCAGCGAAAGTGCGAAACAGAGAACGTACAGATAAAAAATAAGCAGATCAGTAAATATTAGACTTTATTATAGGCTATAGCGTTTGATTTCCAGTTGAGACCTCCTTATCTCTCACCCTCACTGGCGTTGTTGCTTTGAGGGCCACTCCTTTTGTTGTCTATGAATTGGGACCTCCTTGCTCAAGTTGGTAATTACCAGGAAGCAAGAGCGTAACGTGAGGACTCGCGTGGATTTTAAAAACTCCCTTTACCACCCGTTTACTGATACATACGAAGTGTTTTGTTATCTTTGGTGAAGGGACGTTTTGCTACTAGTGACAAGAATTAGATCTCTGGGATACAATTAGTATAATTGTATTCAAGCTGAACTGCACCTTCTCGTGGTGGTACCGTTAGTATACCTACTTGACGTCTTTTCTCTCTTTTATTTCTTTAGAGATATTTATTTTCTTTTTCCATCACAATCTGAAGTGTAGGTCTTCTGTCTTCTTCTCTTTTCGGCCACCCGTGTGGAGGGGCGGACTCTCCGTAGTCCTCCCCCTTCCTTGGTTACTATTGGATAATGGACCGGCCCTCCAAAAAGTGGACCTTGAACAGAGTCTTGAAATACCCGAGCCGCCAATGCCGGCCCCGTCGCAGCAACCCGCTGCCAGTGAGGGCGCGGGCATTGTGCCGGGCTCAATTTGGAATAAGACGCTTGAACCCTACGACACACCATTTGCAGGAGGTAGGTCACGGGTCGCCCCGCATAGGGGAAGGAGAGGCCGCCCCTCGCAACATAATAAGGGACGCAGACCATCTCAGCTAGAGGAAGCTGGAGGGAATCTTGCCGCGTTCCAGCCAGTTCTCCAAGGCTACAAGAAGTTCTTTGACATAAAAACAGCAGATGAGTCTTCCTTGTGGAAAATTGATGTCTTTGTAGCTAACCGTGACCTCTGCCAAGTCATTGGCGGAACCCCGACCAGAGTCACAGAGTCACGTTCTGGAGGACTACTCGTTGAAGTTGAGAGTGAACGGCAGTCAAAAGACAATAGAATGGATTAAATCTCTCGCCGGTGTACCTGTAGTTGTCCCCCACAAAAGGCTGAACGACTCAAAAGGAATAATCTGATACGCTAATCGTCCGCAATATTCAGAGCAGCGACTCGTGGACGAACTGAAGGAGTTTGGAGTTAAGGAGGCGTACCAGACACAGAAACAGGTGAGTGGCACCTTGGTCCCCCAGCTTATATATATCCTCACGTTTTACAGCCGACAACTACCGACGCACATCAATATAGGTTGGACACGATTCCAAGTGAGATTGTATATTCCGAAACCGAGGAGGTGCTATAAATGCCAGGGTTTGGCCATGGAGCCAAAACCTGTAGGGCGAGACGAGGAAAGTGCGCCAATTGTGCGCTGGGGCAGCATGAGCTGCCTTGTAATCGTCCTACCCTGTGCACTAACTGCCAAGATCCACACCCAGCTAACTCCAACAAATGCCACCTTTATAAGATGGAAGATGAGATCCTGGCGACACAAGTGAGGGAAGGAGTGAGCTATGGAGTGGCCAAGAGAATGGTAAGAGGACGCTTTAACCCCTACGGATCTACTTATGCGGATACTGCAAGCCGAACTGGGCCCAGTTCGACTGCCTCTGCGGCTGCAGGACGGATTCAGAGAGCGGCGGTGAAAACGCGTAGCCGAACGGAGGAGCGTGAGACGGAACAAGAGCGACAACCGTGTGCTGACGTGGAGCCGCTGCTCGCTGCACCGAGCTCGTCAGTGGTAGGTAGCCTGCCAACCAAGAGATGCTACCACAGAAATTCTCTCTACGACCGGCTCTGGTCGTGTCAGCAGAGTGATACGTCCCCAAGTCACGATAGGCATACTAAGACAGCTAAGAAATTGACCGCGGGTGAGCGCAAGGACGATAGGGCAGGACGTAAAGAGGATTGTGTGTGTGATACACGGGAGGAGGAGAGAACAGAGTTGATGCAACCTGAAATTCCTCATTATGAGGACGCTTGGGTGACGCGACGGGCCAGCGCACCGGAACGAGCCACGACTATTCCGAGGGAAGCGAAGGGGGACCTATTTAAGAGGTATCCAATGCCTCAGGGTCTCCCGTCAGCTTTGCACCCTGGTGCAACGGAGAACACTTGGGGTTCTCAACATAGAAAAGAGGCAATCTTGCTGCCCAACACGAAGACCGCGTGAAAAAGACCGAACAATGGCCCAAAAAAAAAAAAAAGAAAAATTTGTAATAGGTAGTCACTAAAGATGGCAGTGGAATTGCCGTGGCTTCCGACGAAACTATGGAGACCTGAGTAACCTGTTACAACTACATCATCCGGTTTGTGTATGTTTGCAGGAGACCATGCTGTGTGACTTGGAACCCCGCCCTCCCGCTAACTACTGACTTGAAACTTTCCCATACAAGACCCTCTCCCGGGGTGTGGACTGGCTATTCCTCTCCTCACTTGCCAGCTACTGGAGCTGTGCCCATACACAGAACACGATAATATGCTTCTTGTCAGTTACAGGAAATTTGAGCCATAAGTCCCATAACTGTTCTTATGCTTTCTCTCGCGTCAAGAATATAACGCGACTAATATTTTTCTTAGGGTGAGGAACTAAATCCACGAAGGCGTGAGGTCTCGCCCTCGAATAATCCGATTCGACGACCTGGACGTTGCCCACTCTTGTACTCCCGGTTTTATCACTCTCAACTTATTATTGACGTCCTTCCACCGTTGCTGCAACACTGCTCTCTTAGATCTCCTTATGTAGTAGTAATAATCTTGTCTTGGTATAGCTGGGCTTACCCCCTCTACCGGGGCACCTGCCACCTCCTTAGCTTCGCTGTCAGCCCTCTCGTTTCCTGCAACTCCCACATGACCGAGGACCCAGCACATCTGCAGCTGTTTCGGCCCCTCAGTTAGGGTCGTCAGCCTTCCGAGGATATCGCACGTCAGATCGTCGGCTAAGTTTCATTTTAGTCCCACTGAGTCCTCCCGTTACGCTCTCTGCTTCCTGGTAATTACTGTATAGGTACTGTGCCTATATTAGGCTTCCTCGTTCGTCTTCCTCACTGGCTCAGTACTGTTAGTGTCACTCGTCGTCTGGGCGGTTGAAAATTTAATGCATCTCGTTGCAAGACCATTATGATTTGTTCTATTCCTAGTTTAAACTAGGAGTACCTCCAAAGTCTAGCACTAGCAGTAAAATTTAGACAAGTTACTTCCTGCTCTGCCATTTCTGTGGTTTTGAATGATTTCAATGTGTTTCTCAGGTCGCTGTCAAGTAACATTGTATCAAAAATTGTTTGTGTCACCAAAATGTACAGTAATCATTGTATCCACTCAGCGAGAAACTACAACAATAAATTTGCAGTAATGTAGTGGTGTATTAGCATACGTGTGATACCCGCTTCTGTGTAGCAAAATTGAAGTATTTTCTTTTGTACCGTCGTCGGTGTATTAGGGTACCCCGTAGAGTATTTTTGCCTTAGTTGGGCTTTAGGGACATCTTTCTCTCTTGCCTTCTACACTTTCTCTCTGTTTTATACGGCTACTAGTTAGACTATATTGTATTTTTTCTTCCCTAGCTACGTGGTTTTTCATGCACGCTGATCCGATGTAAAAATACCCCAATGATACGTTACAAGTCTCTCTAGACAATAGACTTACTAAATTTTCGTTTCTAAAATTCCTGTGCAGTGGCTAGGTAGATTGAACTCAACATTTATTACAACCATCTCAGGTGGAGCAGTGCGGCGAGTCGTCCAGTCGTCAGGGTGACACCTGCATGTTTGTTGTGTGTGTGAAGGTGTGCAGCATCGATACTTGCAAGACGGATCCTTCGTCGGCTGCTGCTGGNTGAACTCAACATTTATTACAACCATCTCAGGTGGAGCAGTGCGGCGAGTCGTCCAGTCGTCAGGGTGACACCTGCATGTTTGTTGTGTGTGTGAAGGTGTGCAGCATCGATACTTGCAAGACGGATCCTTCGTCGGCTGCTGCTGGTGCTTTTACCATAGCTGACTACTACGATATTCGGGTGCGCAAGTTGGGTGATCCAGTATATCTATTGTGAGCTACTGTTAGTATGTGATATATACATAACCGGGTGTAGCCGGCTCAGGCTTTTCTTCTCCTACCTATTGAACTCTTAGCGAGCATACTGTATCTTTCAAAAATGTATTGTTTATGTTCCGATACATCTAGTAATCTGTAATTTTAGCGTATTATCTGAAAGCGCCAGTTGTCACTGGCTTACCACTGTTAGGTGTAACAATGAATTTCATTTCTCTAGGCTGTACACGATCGACCGTCGCTCTTCCGACTCCTGGTACAGTCCTTATGTCCCACCATATATGGACAAGAGCTGGTGAAGGCTGGCCTAATTCTGTGCCTCTTTGGCGGCTGCAGTAGCGGTGATGATGGCGTGGGTGTGAGGGGCGAGGCTCATATGCTGGTCGTGGGGGACCCTGGCCTCGGTAAGAGCCAAATGTTACAGGCATGTGCTACAGTGGCGCCCCGGGGTGTGTTTGTGTGTGGCAACACCGCCACCAGCGCCGGCCTCACAGTGTCTCTATCCAGAGAATCGGGCACTGGAGACTACAGCTTGGAAGGTGGCGCCCTCGTGCTGGCCGATCGCGGCGTCTGCTGCATCGATGAGCTCGACAAGATGCAGCAGGGGCAGCACCAGGCGCTACTCGAAGGCATGGAGCAACAGCGCATCAGTGTGGCCAAGGGAGGTCTGGTGTGCACCCTACCAGCTCGCGCTGCAGTGCTTGCTGCTGCCAATCCCACTCAGGGTCATTACAACAAGGCCAAAACTGTCGCTGAGAACCTCAAAATCAGTGCCCCTCTCTTATCTCGGTTCGACCTCCTATTCATTCTTTTGGATAATCCAAACGAAGAGCTTGACTCATTGTTGTCCCGACACGTGATGGCGCTTCACAGTGAAGAGAAAGCTGGTCGAAATTATCTCAACACCAGCAGCCTCAACAGTAGTTTTACCAGCAGTGTTCAAGGTCTGAACACGAGCGTATTGGACGCTAGAGATGCTGCTCCGAAAACACTTAGTGCGCGCCTAAAGTATTCCGAAGTAGAAAGTGAAGATACTTTGCCCCATTCTTTGCTTAGAAAATTTATTTGCTATGCAAGAAGGTACGTCCAGCCGCGGTTATCGAAGCGCGCAGCGTCTGTTCTCCAAACGTTTTACTTGGAGCTACGATCTCAGCACCACAACAGTTGTGGCTCTGCGCCGCCCATCACCACGCGCCATCTCGAGGCTCTAGTTCGCCTCACCCAGGCTCGTGCCAAGTGTGAGTTGCGAGAAGAGGCCACAGAGGACGACGCCAAGGATGTGGTAGAGCTCATGCGCCACAGTATGCTGGACACCTACTCGGATGATCTCGGGCAGCTGCACTTTGAACGATCTTCTCACACTTCAGGTTCTTCTAACAGAGGGCAGGTGCGTAGATATTAGTTGTAACATTAAGAAAGTGGCAATTATGCTTCCAACGAAGTTTATGGATGGGACGAATGTTAATGAAGTATCCAGATGCAGTGGATAATATGCAATTGTATGCATGGCTTTGAAGCTAAAAGTTCACCCACTTTCCACGTAAAATATTTGTTTACAGCAAGGTGGGATATGTACATAATGTTACTACTATCCCTCAGGAGCATAAGATAGGCCATTTATCATTCTTTCCTTTATAGTGCAATGATACTGCAGATTCCATTATTTTGATCGATAGCACTCAAGATTCACAAAACCTGCTTTATTCTGATCTTCCCTTTCTTTCCCGACTTGCTGTTCCCATGCTCGTTGATCCTGTGTGGGAACACCTTCGTGCATGGGTACTCCATTTTCAACTCCATACTATATGTCCCTTGCTTCTCCCTCTGTTAGATCGCCATTGTTGTGGAAACGGAAACTTAAACTATTCAATATAATAACAACTAGAACGTCTTGTGGCGTAAGACCATCACCCCCGGTGGGAGCAAATTTCATTGCCGTCGTTTTTTATGTCCAGCTGCTGATCCTAGTTTATGTGGTGTGGGTCACATCGAGGGTAGCCCACCAGACTCCCTGTAAAAATCATGATCTTAGCTGAACTGAGTATAGTCCTTTTACTTTTTTTGGGTGGAGAGCAAATTTCATCACCATAATTTTTTATGGCCAGCTAATCCTATTTTTTTTGGCATGGGCCACATGAGGGCAACGCACTAGACTCCCTGCAAGAAATTATGAACATTGCTCAACTCTTACGACCACTTATTGGGTGGACAGACAAACAAAAATCTATACTAACTAAAATCTTCAACGAAAACATCATCACCTCTCTCACTTCGTTTGCGTTTGATAATAATAATAATCCATGAAACCTGATGGAATATGTAGCCCTCTGACGAAATCAGATCCAGAAAATATTAGGCCTACCTTGCGATTACTAAGACCTCCATTTCGTTCATCCATTCCGGTACTGACCGACCTACGTACAGTGCTCTTATTGAAGAAAGAATGTTCTATTTCAGGCTAAACGCTTCTTGTCGTCGCTGCAGCGGCACTCAGACATGACTGGCAAGAGTCTATACTCTGTGGAGGAGCTGCGCGGGGTCGCCGTGCAGGCACAGCTCGACTCCACCTCCGTCACGGGTCTTATCGAAGGCCTCAACCAACAGGGCTTCCTTATTAAGAAGGGCAGCAGGACTTACCAACTAGTTACTGCAGGCTGAGTGTCTCTTATTTTGAAAGTTATTTCTTCTGTAATATTTAGCTAGTCCTTGTAAAATCCCAGTGTAATTTCTTACAGGCTACTGTAGCGAAGCAAAAGTAAGATATATAAGTGTGATTCTCAGTCTTTAACCTGTGTGACTGCGCCCCCCTTGCGGGCAGCAACGGTTCGGGCTCTGTGCGGTGCCTGCCATGCTCTTGTAAGTGTCACTGTGTGAAGTTGTGCCGTAGAGCCCCTCAGGCAAGGGGCTAGTCCGGTAGGCCCTACCTTTGTCAGAATAACCCAAAGCCTCACGCCTCGAGAGTAAACGCGAATGCCATACCGCTGTCATTGTTACGTTGGACTGCAGTTCCTGCTGATAAGGTAATTTCCTACAGTTAAGTCTGTTTTCTTTGCTCCATTAGGTTGACGTCGAGGTTGGTATGCGAGCTTCCAATCAGGGCTCTTAGCAACGCACGTGTGATGGCTTCGGAAGGAGTCCACCGCACGAGTGCCTCGTCCTTTCATCTCCTCTCTTCCTATTTTGTGTTTCTGAGATGCTTTGCTCCTTATTTCCCGCCCAGTAATAGCACGTTGGTGAACTCAGACGTTCCGTTACTGATGCCGAGATAAAAGATTTGATATTCAACACCGTGCAATCTTGGATTGATGTGTAGTAAACCTACGTATTATATTACTACTAAGGTTGTGCTTCCGGTGGGTGATCTCAAAATACTGGTGGCTGAGTGTGTTTCTGGTGTATGAATTAAATCACTCGTCTGTATTAAGTAACTGTTGAATTTCAAGTTGTTGCTGTTGTTTGCTTTGCTTTCTTATTTATGTCCTCTTTATGAAGCAATAAAATGAGATTTGTTCTTCTTTCTGTCATGTCGTAACTACATCTAACTGTATTACAGCTGTGTTTTCTGCTACAAGTGCTTTTACTTCCGTCTGGACACAATCTTGGAAAGAACCTGTACTGAACAACAACAACAACAACTCACACTTAATGAACCTCCCTGTATGTTTTTCGTTGTACGACTACTGAAACATTACAAAACTATGCTCATTATTTACGTGTGTTGAACTTGAAATCACGTAAACGCGTTATTTTATAGTTTTAATATCACTGGAGTGTAAACGCTGCATTAGTTTCAATTTTTTTGAGTAGTGCCACTAAACGTTGGAATAAACAACTCATTGTGTTTAGTATCACAACTGAAACATTGCTAACCAACTTTGTCCCCAGGGCAGCAAGTGATATTTAGAAACAGCGAACTCTTTTCAACTATCAGTGACTTTTCCGCAACGGATGTTACATTTGGTTGCAGTCCCTGCTGAAACAGTTAGTTTGTTAGGTTCAGGCAGGTATATTTCCTCTTCTGTTCCGCGAGGTGGGCCGCTGAATAGTGGTGAGGGACCCATACCATGCGACTCCTATCTACCTCCGTGTGGAGGGCCACGGAAGGAACCCTCCGCTCAGTTGTTTCGTGCTTATTAGATTAGATAGGCGGCAGTAGACGAACCAATAGGCCCATTCCCAATGAGACACCGGAACTTACGCCCCGGCCCTCTATGAGCTATTGCCATTGTTAGTAGGATATAGAGGACAGGAGAAGAGAGGGAGGGGGGGGAAGAATCCCTGCCAAAGAGACGATCATGAATGCACGCAAGCACGATCAAGAGCCGCTGACATGCGGAGCTTAGAGACGTCAAACTGTGTAGTTGGAACGGGAGAGAGAAGAAGACGGATTAAAGTGGCCTCAGAAGATTTGGCCGTTTAAAGTTTGCGACTCCTGAAGGAGTTTTCGCCATGAAGGATGTCTTTACCCATGTATGTCAAGACTAGTTTTAAATGTGCTGACTGACTCCTCACTAACAACATCGGAAGGGAGTCTATTCCAAATGCTGACGATGAAATACGGAAAGAACTGCTGACTTAGGTCGTTCTTTGAGCTTTATGCTTGAGTTTTTGACCGTTGTTTCGCCAGCGATCATTGAGGTCTCTTTCAAAGAGCCCCGTTGTAGGTACGTCGTTGAAGCCTTTCAAATACTTGAATGTTCCTATTAGTTGCCCCCTGAGACGCCTTTGCTCGAGAGATCGGACCCAGTTCTTTCAGGCGACATTCAGACTGCTTATTTCGCAGCTGAGGTATCAATTTCGTTGCCCTGAGTTGGACTCTTTCCATGTTATCGATACCTTTACAGAGATGTGGCGACCAGAATTGAACAGCAAATTCTAAGTGTGGCCGCACTAATGCCTTGTGCAAGGAAACGATGATGTCCTTGGACTTTTATTCAAACTTTCTGGTGATGAATCCGAGAACTCTGCTTGCCATTTTCACACTCTTGTCAACTTGCTGACTGTGTTGTAGTTTGTTTGTAATAGTGATTCCCAAGTCAAGTTGTTGGGTGACAGCAGCCAATACCGTCCCGTTCATTTGCAATGGGGGTGAAGGGTTCATCAGCCCTATGTGCATTACTGAGCATTTGTCGGCAATAAAGCTCATCTGCAACGTGCTGCTTCAATCTATGAGGTGGTCAAGGTCTTGTTGGATTTCGGCTCTTTTCGTGGCAGGATGACATAGATTATTATCATCCGCAAATTTGCTGACTTTACTACGGATATTAATATCGGGATAATTGATGTAAATTGAGAACAGAAGTGGGCCAAGCACGCTACCTTGTGGAACCCCTAATGAAACGTGTGTCCAGGCGCTCGTCTCTCTTTCAAGCTTCACTCGCTGCTGCCGACCCGTAAGGCATGCCATGATCCATTGTAAATAGTCTCTCTGGATGCCATGGGCTTCCAATTTTTTCATTAGCCGTTGATGGGGGACTTTGTCAGAAGCCTTCTGGAAGTCTAGATACACAAGGTCTACGCCCTTTTGTTCATGTTCAATATCTGTAACTTTTAAGAAGAAGTCCAGTAGGTTTGTTGAGCAGCTTTTTCCATTTTGGAAGCCATGCTGAGTGTCGGATATGAGCTGCTGCATCCTCAGGTGATCAGTGATCCGCTTTTTCAATAGGCATTTGATGGTTTTGCTGACGACCAATGTAAGACTGATTGGTCGATAGTTGCTGGGGCTTTTCTTATCCCCTTCTTATGTATCTGTATCACGTTAGCTAGTTGCCAATGCTGCGGAACTTCTCCTGTTCTTAGGGACCAATTAAATATTTCGAGCAGTGGCTTCACGATGACTGGAGTCATTTCCCGTAGTACACAGGGAGTAAGATTATCAGGGCCAGTGGATTTGTATACGTTTAGGTGGGTTAGTTCTTGAAGGATCTCAATCTCCTTGGAAGCACATGTGTTTATGGGAGCAACTTGCATCGGTGCTGGTTCAGGGATATTCGCAACATTTTTAATAGTAAACGCTGATGTGAAATAGTCGTTTAAGTTTGTGGCTTTGTCTCTTAGGTCATGGATAGTTGCACCGTCTGGTTTTTTGAGAGAACCTATTAATTCATTTTAGTCTTCTTTCATTTACATATTTATAGAATGCCTTTGGGTTGCATTTTACCATAGCGGCTACGGAAACTTCTTTTTCTCTTTTTGTGGTACTGACTATTTTCTTTACATCCCGACATGCCCTAATGTGACTGGACCTGTTCTCCTCTGTTGTATTACGCTTTCAAGCTTTGTAACGCACTTGTGGTGTAATGTAGCATTTGACTCCGATTCATCCAGAGTGGATCATTATTAATACGAACTCGTTTATTTGGGATGTATCATTCAGCTGCACTCAAGATGCTCGTCTTCAAAACATGTGAGCATTGTTCAACACTGACGTCTCTCATAGGGGTTTCGAAGTCAGTTGTTCCTATTTCAGTTGCCATTTCCTGAAAATTCGCTCGTCGGTAGTGTGGCAGCTTGAGACGAGTCGCATTAGTGGTAAATTCATTGCCAGTTTTATTTTTTCGTCTCTTGCCTTATGCCTCATGGTGGAGCGAATTCGTTCAGCCGAGCCATGTAGGGCCAGAGATGCTTTGCACCTTATTTCTTGATAGAAATGGTGCTCCTGACAAACATTTAGGACACAGAACGAACTTACGTGAGTTCGCCGTCACTCCAGACCTTCGGGCGGAAATTCTATTACAAAATATTTGACCTTCTCCACGATGTGACTTAGAATCGCTGCGCTAGCAACCTTATCTCAAGTTTAATCCACAGCTATCTTGCCCTATTATCTGTCTCTTCCTATTACTGTCTTATAGACTGTCCTCGCGTTAGGTAAAAGAACGAGTTTCGTCATGCGGTGATGTGTCCGTTTCACTTGCAAAAAATTTTGAGTTCTAATTCCCTCAAAGTTTGAAGAGCTATCCGAAACTTGACTAGCAGCAGGCTTACGTTCTGAGCTCACACTTCTTGTATCGCAGGTTCAAGGCCAACCCAGGCATGCGAGCTCTTTGCTAATGTGGGTGTTCTGACTCGGCAGGGGTAGGGATACAGAGTAGCCGTAGGGTTCTAATCTTCGTCAGAGAGTAGGGTAAGTAAGTAAATGGCGGAGCGCGGGTCGTTGAACCTTTCGCTAAAATGGCGCCGTAGTTCTTGACGACCCGTGATCGACTGCTGCCGCATTTACTCCTCTATGGCCTGTGTCCGCAGCACAAACCGTTATGTATGGGTTTCCCCAGCTGAGGGGGTGGTTAAGCTGCCTTTACCTTTAGCGGCACTTGCTGAGCAAACTGAATTGACATCTGAAATTTTAACACATTTTTGGTAAACTTCAAGCTGTGTTTACAAGGTTTCAAAGAAAATATTCGCACGATTAGCTGAACAATCTCGTTCTTTCGACTCGCGTGTGCACAGACTTTCAGAACATCTAATTTGTGATAGATTAGAGTGCTCTTAGGGGTATATTCTGGCGGACCCTTTCCCTGTCAGAATATATATGAACCTCACAAGGACTGTCCTGAGTGCCTTATCCGCAGGTGATGTTACAGCTGGCCGCAGTTCATGCTGTAGAGGTCCTTTTGTAATGTTAAGTAGGTTCTCTATACTTCCCATGCTGTTCTGTGAGCTGGGCCGCCGAATGTTGCTAAGCGACTCGTCCCGTGGGACTCGAACGGGCTCCCGTGTGTTTGGGGGGGGCTCCGAGAGTGTTCCTCCGCTCAGGTATTTCTCTTTTCTTTTTCGTCTCTTTGCCCTGTACAAACCAGTTTTCTCGTTCATTTGTTCCATCATGTGGAGATATTTGGAATAATCTTGATGGCTCTGCCTTAGTTAGTGCTGGCATTGTCAGCTTTAAACGCTTTCTAAACAGAGAGATTTTGTGATCTTTATTTTCTATCTTCCTTCTCTTGCTGGGGTAGTTACGTAGGGGTTGATAACCGGTAGGTTTTGTGGAGTTTCCTCCATTCGGTCGTGGCCAGTCTGCTGTATTTTAATAATAATATAGCGTGGCTGAGCGAACAGCTGTGCCGTGTAGGGTTGGGATGCTTTGCACCTTTTTTTCTTGTAGTAGTAGTAGAGTGCTGGCCCCTTCCGATCAATAGAGCTCATCTGAGTTCGCCTTTAACTTGAAATCTGCCAGCAGAGAAGCCGACAAAAGAAATTACTGAGAATTCGGCGAGATACGACTTAGTATAGCTGCAATTGTAATCCTTCTACTATTGTTACTTTTACTACATAGCAACATTACGCAAAAAGTTTTAGACGGATGCTTATGAAATTTACACGAACTCTTGGAAATGTTACGAGAAACTAATGATTTAATTTTAGTGATGATCCACCCCTCCGTTTCTCTCTTCGACTGTCTGCATTTTTATGTATTAGTATTGCGTTGCTTGATGGAGGTTTGCACTCCCGGAGTGCTTCTCCAGTTTCATTTTTTATTGTTATGCTTACTGTACATTTTGGTTTGTCAATAACGATTTTATTTTCTCTGGCTTCTTTCTTTTACCTTTATTATGCTAAAAACATCCACAGCTGCAACATCTATGGAAAAGGCATTAGGGACCTTTTGGTGCTTGATGCCCAAATATATTGGCTGGGAAAGGGCCCTGAGCCCTCGGGGGCATATTCTGGCGGGCCCTTTCCCTGCCACAATATGTTTGGGCATCACGCACCCAAGGGTCCCGAGTGCCTTCTCCACAGGGGATGTAGCATATGAGCGTAGTTCCTGCTGAGAAGGTTAGTTTTGTAGAGTTAGGTAGGTTCTCTATACATATTTCCCCTTCTGTTCCGCGAGGTGGGCCGCCGAATGGTGGTAAACGACCCTTCCCACGGGACTCCTATCTGCTCCCGTGTGGGGAGCCACGGAAGGGATCCCCCGCACGAGTGTTCGCTTTCTTCTGTATCTGAAAAAAAAAAAAAAAAAAACAAAAGCTTTACAGTGCAGAAGAATTGTGTTTTTTGTCTCGTACTCTAAGTTTATTGTTTCTAAGATTGTAAATGGCTCTCAGAATTTATTGAACCTCTATTTTTTAATACTGTAGTTTACGGTAGATTGTAGCTGACGGTAAGTAGTTGACGGTAGCTGACGCCAGTTGACGGCAAGTGGTTGACGCCAGTTGACGGTTATTAGTAGAGGCGTCACTAAGAAAGAATATCTAACGTATGAGTCGTATCTTGTAGTTTGTACGTTATAAGAAACAATAGTGGTCAAGTTTTGAGAATACCTCTTATTTCTGAGTTTGTTTAAAGTTGCAATGACGCCTAGTGTTTGCATGACATTCAAGCGCCAAGAGTGAATTTCAAGTACTCCCTTTACCAACACATTTACTGGTGCCAGGTAATAATTGTTGTGTTTATCTTTGGTGAAGGGATACCTTGTGTTTGAGACAAAGGATTTGATAACAGAGTTAAAGCAGAATAGGTTTCTTGGGAGTTTGGAGTACTGTTTGTAAAATACAGTTGGCCAGAGAAAAGAGAATCGAGAGAAGAAATTTTAGATTTTTCTATTGAGAGCATGAATGGTAGCGTGCAGAAAACAGTCGGTTAAGGCTGGGTGTAGCGAACTAATTAACAATAGTTAGCACGGTTAAAGGTAATTCAAAATAGGGAGAAAAGTGGGATGTGAAATTTAGAAGATCTAGGCCAGCTAGCCCTCTTCAAGAGTGAAAGAGAAAAGGACATATATTCCAGGAAATAAAAATAAAGTCTAAAGACAATGCAGTTAGATTTACAGTGCACAATATTATATAATAAGAAAAGAGAGGAAATGTAGAACTAGACATACTATACAGCCTAACACAAATCGGAAAAAAGCGACAACAGTTGCCAGATTTTGTTAAGATTTTCACTCGATCTTCGATTACCCAATTTGATTGCTAGCTATACGCCCGAGCAGATGGTGTCTCCAATGGTTCTTCCCACGGGTGAAGGTTAAAGCCTGGCGGAGTAGGTCGGCCACCTCGATCAGCGGCCTACCTCCCGAAACAGTGGGGGAAGTATTGGGAACCTACGTAACTTTGCAAAACTAGCCTCGTCAGCAGGAGCTGCGGCATCACCTGCGGAGAAAGCAATCGGGACCCTCGGGTTCGTGAGACTCAAATAATATTTTGGCTGGGAAAGAAGCCCATCAGAATCCATCACTTTGAGGGCTGAATGAAAAATTTGGACTACATATAAGGAAAAAAAAAATACACGAAACAATTTCATATACACGATGCACATGTGATGATGTGGTGTAGCATACTATTATTATGCCTCTTATGACAAAGACTGAATGAATTTACACATAAAGATAAATATAGTAAGTCTACTGACGCACAGTGACTCTGTGACTATGACAGACTGGATAAAATTACGCACCAATGGAAACATAGTACATGTCTAAATGGGATATTACACGTCAAATAGAACATAGTACATTTACAAATTCCTTGTATGGTACGCAACTGGTGTATTTAGAAGTGTTATATTTTCGATGTGAAAAAAATGTAGAGGATACTAGTCACTGACATTTCTATTGTAGACACCAGAGTATGCCTCCTTCATTTTCAGGATTTTAGCATAATTCATCTAGAGTATTTGCGCAATTATTGGGGCTGCTCGAAGTGTGACAACACAATACTGGTGAGCAACGTAAAATATTAATTACTTACTATAAATTCGTATTTTTCTTTCATCTTTGGTGAGTTAGCAGAATTTTCAAATAAAATATCAGTATTAGGAAATTAAAACATCACCACACCTTCCAAATCCTCCATTAGCAGGGCGATGTGCATCAGGTCATGTGCAGACCCGCAATATCATATCTTTGGATCGATATACTTGCGTTGCTCTACTTTATACATGTTTTGCCACCATATGGTAGCCGGTCACAGCAAACACACGGGAGTAAAAGCTGCTCGGGTCATTCGACTATACAAGACACTGCAAACTCACCTCTGCATCTCCCCAGGCCCATACACCCCCAGTGCAGGACAGCCAGACCAGGGAGGATTCCACACCAGTTGTAGATACCTATGACTCGCTACACACCAAACTAAACTACAAATACCTAAACCATGCTAGCTCTCACTGCGGAGCCCCAGTGACCCAAGAACTTTTCAAACAGTGCCACACTGTGCAGCCCTAATCAGTTAGGAAACTCCTTAAACAGTGCTGCACTGCAGAGAAATGGTAAGTCAGGAACTACTTAAGCAGTGTTAAACTCATCTATCCTTTATAGCCACCTCTCGCTTGCCCCACACTCTTGCCAGGTACTCCTTGACACACTCAATCATCCTCACACT
>LQNS02278075.1:6088935-6105994 GCA_001587735.2 Parhyale hawaiensis
TCATGAGCAATAGTTTCCTTACACTATTTATAGTTTTTGCTTGGATGTTCATTGTCCAATCTTTTTCTTCAACTGTCCGAAGTCACCCCCCGTCCGAAGTCACCCAATTTTACGGTATATTTCTCATAGTGTGGCAGAACCAGTCCTTGCCTACCTAACCTTATGAGTAAGAGCCACGTTGTAGGTTAAATTAATAAAATCACACTTATATCTTTCCTTTCAACACACTGCCATATTTAATGCTTTGTATTCTCCCTATAGCTTTTTATTGGGTCCTGGCCACAGGATGTGCACTTCACTACTCTTGGCATTGTTGGCAACACTCCGTGATGGATGAAAATATCGTCTGCGGCATCACTATTTTTGTATATTTTTTAATTATTGACCAACGTTGTTCACTGCAACCACTACATGGCATGGCAAAGCACCGTATTACGAAATGGCCCACAGGCATGATTGTTCTTGTTTACATCCTTACGCAGGAGAGCGGAAGATGGCGGACGAACAACGCCCGTCGGAGAAATGCTTTTAATCACCTTACATTCAATTTCAGTGAATACATTGTTAAAAACATCACAAATGGATATCCCTCATCTGATATGATTATTAACATTGTTACATACTAATTCATCTTACACTATTGTCAGGAATGTTGAAAATCCAGAAGTGCAGTTTATGCCCTATGACCCAGGATTATGCTTGAACAGTTGCTTTCTTGTTCTGTGATATCGCTTTAAAGACAACGTAGGCCGATGGAATTTATTTTTTGTTCTATGAATGGAATCCAGAAATAGTCATATTTCATTAATATCAAACAAGAATTTTGATTCGAACAGGAATTTAGTTTGAATTTTGAGTCCGAACAGAACTCACAAAGAAGTATATATGGCGATAAATGCAAATGTGTTTTTCATTAAAAAGTATGATATAAGGTCAATAAAAAGTCACTATAATTACTAAAGAACATTTATGTTCCAAAAATAACAAACAAAATAATATCTCTAACTGTATAGCTACCGCATATACGACAGACTTTACGGTACTTAGGGCTCGTTGTAAATGCAAGATCTAGAAAATGTATCATAATATAAGGAAGAGAATGCCTCTTAATACTAACTTATATAATCTTCAATATTAAATTCCATTGTGCAAATGACTTAGGCACGCCTAGACGTAGTTTGTAAATGCAGGATATACCTAGTAAACGTATCACAGTATAAGAAAAAGGGCACTTGTTAAATCCAATATAATATTGTTCCACAGGAACAAATAGCTAATGCCAAAACAATGTCTACAATTAATGTTTAATTTTCATTAATTAGCCTATAAGAAAGTAAAATACAAAGCAAAAAGAGATAACTAGAGCACTCTGAGCGCATACCTCCGCCAAGCAAGGCAAAGGTAACGAAAAATTCAAATTGGTTCTGAAACTATGATTTTCTTTGTATCAACACTAAAATTTAATCATTTGTGTATTGTAACAGTGTGAGCAGCCTTAGTATTTTTCCTGAAGATCCATTCTCAAATTTTTGAGTTATGCTGTTAACAAACATTGACAGATGTCAAACACACAAACAAACAAACAAACCGATCTATACCAAAAATGAATTAATAATGTATAATGTACTCTATAAATTTCATTAAGATCCAACCATAACTTTTTGAGTTATTGTGCTAACAAACAAACAAAATCAAACCCAGCAGCAAACAAATGAACAGATCATAAAAAAACTTGATCATTTACTCTTAGTCATATAGCTACTTAAATAATTGTGTAAAATTTATATATGTATAAAATCAATCACTTTTTAGGTCATGGTATGAACAAAAAAAAGACAGACAAACTCAAACAAACTGATGGACAGAATATAAAGAAATAAATACAAAATATAAAGTGAAATAATAAGCTCAATGCAAAACTGAATAAAAGCAAAAATGAATCAAAGCAAAATAAATGATTGAAGCACAAAGCAAATTAAAGTCCTGGAGCATAAACTGATGTGGAATGAAATAATAAATAAGAACAATAACATAATCCACTAAGCAAATCACTGACAGAATAAAGCACATGGTTCAACTGAATAAAATGAGACAAGCAAGGAAATTAATAACACAACATAATTTAGAAACACAACCAACAAGAAACAAAGATATTGAGAACAATGGAGCACTGGCAAGTAAAGAACTCACCACCAGGAAGGTTGATGGCAGCAGCTAGTTAGGCAGGACACAAGGGTAGCAGGGCTCATGCAGGCAGGAAATCATAAAGGCAGGAAACCAAGCTGGTAGCAAAATGCAGGACACCAGCAAAAGCACTATTGCAAGGATGACTAGCAAAATAAAACTTGTGGCAAGCAGTGAAACATTAAAGTGATTTATTTTACCAAGTAAACTGCAAGCTGAAACAAAGCAAACACACAAACAATTAAAACAAATGGAAGGCCTCTCTACAATACTCTGGTAATCTAGGAGCCACTGAGAATTAAAAGTAGTAGTCATAGTTACCACTTACCAGTATTATTAGATAGCCAGTGAGCTCATGAGAAGAATAGGAGCATACCTATAGCTATTTCACTTTTTTCAATGTAATCCTGTGCTTTTGATTAGCTAGTAGATATGTAGCTAGCTATTTCTATCAAAATGTCTTCATATTTTGAAGTGTTTCTAAGATTTTCAAAGGATTTTATAGCTATTTCACTTTCCTTAATGGTAACTGGTTTGACTAGATACACCAGAACAAAATCATCCATTCAGTAAGAACGACTTCTCAGTCATTTTCTTTTTTACTCTGATTGTCTAAGCTGAGTTTTTCCTAATGCTATCTTTCCATAACTATTTATATTTTATAAACGAACCTGATGGTTTCTAATGATGCCACATATTGTCAAAGTTAAAAGGCTACTCTTTAACCCAGTATGTACAGTAAAACCCCTCTAATTTGCACAGCACGGGGGGAAGGGGATGACGGATTAGCGGGGATTTTGGATTACCGGGGTACTTACGAATCCGAAAAAACCTCTTTATTCCGCACTAATACGGATTATAGAGAGATTGTTCGTACCTTCTGAGCTGCACCTCGCGCAGATTTTTTGCTCATCACCTCTTTTATCCGAAAAATGAGAAGCGCCATGCACGGATTACAGAGGTATTTGTAGGAACTCCGTACTTCACCCCATTAATCCGAAAAATGCTCACTTGTTCAGATAGCATTTCGAACAGTAATGAGATGTTCGGATTAGAGAGGGTTTCGGATTATTGGGTGCGGATTAAAAGGGTATTACTGTATATGTATATATTTTGGGAAAGCAGTTGGCCAAAAATAATGGGACAATAAATGGTAATTGTATCAAGGAGTTTTGAGTCAGAAAATCTTGAAGAACAGGAGTCAGAATCATAAAAACTGGTTCAATCGTGCCGCTCGGACAATTAGTTTGCTCTACTCGGGCTCCGGTGCGCTGCAGGCGATTCTTCTAACAAGTACCGGTATATGTATACCGATTTGGTAGCGTTGGCGGTGCCTGAACTAACGGCGCAACGCTGAGCCACCAAATTTGGCACACATCACTGCACCCTGGAAAAACCCCATGACTTTTTTTAGAGCTGGATCCGTTCATTACTTTTTCTATGAGTGTTTTTAGTGCGTAGAAAACGGGCCCGAAGCTGGGTGGTCGGAACTTTCATTTGGACGGCTCTGGACGCCAAAGTTACTGGCCGATCCGGCCCAGATTTTGCAGGCCTCTTCTCAGATGGTGTGGGCAGCATCTATTCCAGTTTTAGCCTCCTCGCTTCCATAGGCTCCGCCCCTCGCCGGTTTAAAAACGAAAAAGTGATTTTGAAAATTGCGCCCGTCACAGCTCGAAAACGACAAAGAAAATAGAAATTCTGATCAAAAGTATGCACACCCAAATTTCATAAGCTACAAAAAAGTATTGGGGAGTCATCCCCCCAAAAGCGCCTCCTTAACGGTCAAAATGGCCGTTTTCTGAAATTTTCGACTGAATGGCTTGGGACCGATTTCTTCTTCAACTTTGGACACTCATTTGACCACTTCCCTTGTAAAAAAGTCTTTTGAGAATACGACAGGATTTCTGGGCGCTTTAGCTTCATTTTTGTTGTTTCAAGTCCCGGCCCAATGCTCATTTCCGGACTGCAGCTGACCTGATAGAAAATTATCGACTAATAAAATGGACCAAATTTCAAAAATTTGCACACATTTTTGTTCACTGCAAGAAAACGGTAAGAGCTACAGAAACGAGACTTGGTTTATTCAAAAGAGCGTCAAAATTCCCTTCTGTAGTGCCATGGTCTTTTCCAATATCTTGCTTGTGGCTCTTGCTATGACGTCATAAGTGTACGTACACTGAGTATGCGGAAAGTGGAAATACGCAAAGTTTGGATATGCTAAGTGCCTGTGCAACTCGGGGTGGGACATGCACGTAGCATATGGGATTTAGGCTCTCATTAGAGACCCATTGGGCTGGGTTTTTGGGCCACAGTGCTCTGTGGCCTGTTTTGAATACGTCATGATGGGGTGAATGATGGGTTTTCTTCATGAAATTGGCTTCAAATGAGCACCATGAGTTTTGTCCATGATAAATTAGGTTTGCCAAAGTATATGAACAAAATTAATTTGCGCGGACCTCACAGCGCCAGGAAATGGACGTCGCGAGCCCAAAATGGCGACCTTCCTATAAAACTCACGCAAATAACTTAGTGCGTTTATTCTTTTCACTATTTATGGATGGTATATAGTTAGTATTAAAACTGTAATGATGGTGAGAGAATGAGTGCGGGCTATCAGAGTGAAAGTGTAGCTGTATGTATCTTACCTAAGCTATAGGCTATGCCCTCTCAATATAACCCTAAAACCGTATATAGGGCCTAACAAATATGCCAATACAAAAAAAAAAAAATAAAGCACCAACAACTACACATGGAAATGTGTACTCATACTGAACGGGGGGGTGAATGAGAGTGCGTGTACTAAAGTACTGGGTGGGTAGAGAAAAGAGTGTATATATTTTGCTATCGGGATGGCCCAGAGATGGACTTGAAACATCCAACTCTGCAACCCTGTTTTTGAAGTTAGTTCATATTTGAGAACTCATCATATATTGCATTTTAGTTCAAATGTACCCCTTCAAAATTTGACAAAATTTCTGAATTAAACATTGGTTTTGATTTCAGTTTGCCTGATATTTCTTTTCAGGATACAAAAGATGCTGATGGCAACAGTGATGATGAAATTGCTGAGTTGAGGATACAGGCTCTACTGACGAAGCGCCTTAATGAAGCTGAAGTGTCACCATCCCATCAGAGATTGGACAGCCCTGCCATGGTATGGAGTCTATTATTAATGTTCCTTTTGTTTTTATTACTCATTACCCTTATAACTTAGTGAAATAATTCAACAGTTCTTACAGAATATGAGAAAAAAAATTGTGACATCAAATAGTCTATGCTCTGTGCAAGTTCTGCTTTTGTAATACTGTCACATAACCTCCACCATATGTCAACTCCCATGACTGGCTGGCTGTTATAGCAATACATTTCTTCTTTAAACAGTGGCTGATGGTTATCTTTGCCAAGGAGGTTGTTTTTGTTGGGTTTGTCTGTCAATCTGTCTTATCACCAAGGTAACTCAAAAAGTTGAAGCTTGACGGATGTTGACAAAAGTTAAATGGGTTGTTTGGTATGTTAGGAGGACCAGATGATTAACTTTTGGTGAAGGTCTGTCCATCTGTTTGTCTGTCTAGTTTTTGTTAGTGCATAGCTTGAAAAGTAATGGATACAGTGGAACCCCGTTTTCCCTGACAGCACAGAGGGAGCCCGTTCTGGGAAACTGAAATTTCTGGGAAAACGAGAAAATTTCAATTCCCGGAAAACCCCTCTTTTCCGGATTATGTCCTGTAAATTGAAACTATTTCCGGGAAATTCAATGCAAGAAAAACCCCCGTTTGCCGCACTTTGATGCACGAAAATGAAACTATGTCCGGAATTACCATTCCACACGGTATTGTACTTATGTGCATAATATCGTAGTGCAGTACTGTATCTACTTAACATAGTGTGTTACGTACGGTATTAATATACAGTATACAGTACATATAAATTTGTAGAAACGTAGATAGTGGTACTCACGATATGCAGTGTTGAGGCTGGGGTCACCGTTATTATTGACGTTAGTCATTATGAAAACTGCCGTGTACAGTAAAGTGAGGCTAGGATCAAATATGTAATCCCCACCCCCCAAAAAAAAAATTAAGAGTAACATTAATGTATCTAATGAACATTACTGCTCATAATGCATACATATTCTACAGTATGTATGTAGTTAGCTACAGTGCTTGATGCATTTGCGTTTGAATGACTGCAATGCTGGCCTAGGGGCTAGAGTTGACTTACAAGTTCACCACGTAATGTTTTCGTTAGAAGTAAAAAATAAGTGATTTTTCTACCCTACTTTTATTAAGTATAGCACTCAATATTATTCATCACATTCACTTTAAAAACCCAAAATTAAACCCATTAATTTCAATTGAAATCACTAAAATAACACTTTTCAACTGAACACCGCGATGTGCAGACGACTACTGAACAAAAATGGCTGAGGTTGCCTTCCGATTCCCGGAACTGACGCTGCGCAATAGGCGAATTTCAGTGTCTGCGCAGCGTCACTTCCGGGAATTCTTCTGAAGGTCCGGAACTACTGCCGGACTTTTTCCAGGAAATGCAGAACTTTTCCGGTATTCCGGCTTGGTTTCAGTTTCCCGGAAAGTTTCGGGAAAACTCTAGAAAAGTGGAAAAAGTGTGGGAAAACGAGAAGTCCGGGAAAACGGGGTTCCACTGTATATATTTTATGAAATTTACAAGAGTTGTTGGGTTTATTACAGAGTAAATGATTAAATTTCTGGGATAATCCATTTGTTTTTTTGTTTGTCGCTGTGTTTGGTTTCATGTTTGTTAGTGCAATAACTAAAAAGTTATGGATGGATCTTTATGAAATTTTCAGGAATTGTTAGTCATGTTAAAATAGTTAGTTACCCAATTGATCAAATTTTTGCGGTGATTGGCTTGTGCGTTTGACTTGTGTTTGTTAAAATGTTTGTAGCATAATTCAGAAAGTTATCAACGGATCACCAAGAAAATTACAGACACTTAATATTATCAAAGACAAAAGTGATCAGATTTTGGTGTTGATAGAAAAAAATCGTGGTTTCAGAGCCAACTTATATTTTTTGTTACCGCTGCTTTCCTTGGCGGAGGTAGTCCTATGCACTCTGAGATCTCTAGTTTATGATATTTGGAAGCTGAAGGATGATTAATCACTTGAAAAAATCAGTAGTGTGACAAATTGAACTATCCATAAACTTATTTGCAACAGTTGGGTGCTTTGTCTACTTAGGCTGTATTATCAGGAAAAGCTTATTTTTTTAGGGGTGTGCTGGTCAACCAGCATTGGCAAGAACCTGCACTCTCTGGGGGGGGGGGGTATGTGCATTGGTGGCAGTTGCCATGATTTGGGGAACTGGTATCACCATGACATTTTTGCTGACACAGATTCTATGGCGAAACTGACCTAGTGCCCCAACCAACATTCAACAATGTTCAAGCTTTTCCAACTGTTGTAGGAAGTTTCTGATGTGCTGAAGATGAAAAGAGCACCAATTTCTCTGCATCAATTCAGGTTTTTGTGCTACACAAATTATTAAAACTAAATCCAATCTTCTAACAACATTCATAGTTTACTGGTCAATAACCGTTACAGTATAAGGTTTAAATATTTTCTACTGATTTAGGGTAATATTGATTTGCTGATTCCAAATAGTCTATCATGTTAACACATTCCCTACAAGTCCAGATTTGGCCTTTTTCCCTTGTTGCGAAATACTTCCATTCAAAATCCAGTGCTTGCAACTTCAGTTTGGCAACTTTGGATAAGTGCCTGCAATTGCAGAGAGAGGATGTGAGTGTTATTCTGTGTTATCGCAGCTTCTCATGAATGCAATAAATTTGGTATACGTATAGCTTATTCAAAGCGCTCATAGATACTATCAATACAGTATGCTGAAATTGTGTATTGTACCACATGTGTATCAACATGCGACAGTGGAATCTTAGTGTCGGTACAAATAGTCTATGGCCTGATTCGTGGGGAACGTGCTAACTTTTCTCAATCAAGTCTGTTTATTATTATTATTTTTTTTTTCTAACTCACCACGTTTTTACGCTGTACATAGCTAGTTTCATTTTATGTAATTGTGGCTATAGCTATCACACTGCATGTGATGTTCTGATCAATATTGCACTTCAAGGCTATTTACTTGTCAATGATTATTTTCAACTAGCTAAATGATAGCTATGGCTTCAAGAAGATCTTTATAAAAACATGACCAGTTTATGTTGTTGCATCTGTGGCAAATGTACTGTTTAATAGGAATCTAGTCACAAGTTTCATAGAGTATGGTTACCAGCAACAGAAATGTCTAAAAAAAAAAAAAACTTCTTGTGATAAGTCTCAGTTCTTTGATTGAATGTAGCTAATTTTGATGCCCTGAAATAAAAAAATGACCCTAATTTCTCCATATCTTGTCAGGATTTGTGCTCCGCCGATTATAGAAGTAAGATTTTCAAACAAAATTGATTGCAGTTCTGCACAATGATTAATGGCAAACCTAGTATCCACTAAACATGTTTATATAGGCATAAGTCTGTGAATGGATTCTTATCATAAATAGCATTACAGTATATGTATTGGATGAAGGAGTAACAAACTACAATGGGTGTGTTCTAGAAAGATCTTCGCCCCAAAGCTATGGTAGGTATATTAATCACCTGAAAAGGAGCTTTGACCTGTAGTCATAATGTGACAGCCTAGAAAGTTGACTTAGTTGATGGAAACCAATGCAATGTCTCGAATCAGCGAATCGATAATATTTTGATCCATTCTATGGTGATAAGAACTTATTTTCATTCTTGGCCTTTGAATTATTGATTGTAACAGAAGATTAAATTTTTTCATTATCGGCTTAGCAGACAAAGCCTGATATGATAGAGAGGAACAATTATCATTTTGGTATACAATTTGATCACAATTACCCTGTCAACTGCTAATCCTGAAACTATGTACAAGCTTTTCTGTTGACCAGTGTTATCCTTTGTTATATTGGTTCTTGCTGTATACAATATGCTGCATGCAATACTACTGCTGAAAAATCATCACTTAGTGTATATTTTGTGACGTAGCATCATGACCGTGTACCTACTGTACGTAGCCTACCTAACGAGGTCACTAAGAATATGCTGTGGTGCAGGTAACTGAACTCAGTTAAGCTACAACAAACTATAATACAAGTGTGAAAAAACTCGAAAGAAAGCCAAATATTTCTTAGGGTTTCCATGTATAATTTTGGTTCATTCCTTGAAAAACTTAACAGTGAAGTCCTACAATGCCTAAAAACTGTAAAGCAACTAAAATGAGGGTTTACGGTTATATAGCTATTAAGAACAGATGAAAGGTGGAGTTGGCATCAGTACCTAATTACCTCCTTCAAGAAGGGCATGTTTTTGTTGAGTTTGTTTGTCTATTTGTCTGTCACCAAGATAACTCAAAAAAGTTATGAACCGATTTGGACGAAATTTAAGGGGATTGTTAGGTATGTTGGGAAGAACATCCGTTTGTTGGTCTGCCTCATTTTTCTCGATGCCATAACTCAGAAAGTTACGGATGGATTTTGATAAAATTAACATGAGTTGTAAGGTATACATATAACAAGGAGTAGATGACCAAATTTTGGTAATGATTAGTTTCTTTGTTTGTTTGTCACAGTTTTTAATTTTTTGCTTGTTAGCACAATAACTCAAAAAATGATTAAATTTCTATGAAATTTATAGGGGTTGTTAGTTATGTTTAAAGACACAAATGATTAAATTTTGGTGCAGATCAGTTTGTTCATTTGTATGTTTGACTCATGTTTGTCATAACATTTGTTAGCAGTAGGCCTATAACTCAAAAAGTTATGAACGGATCTTCAACAAAATTGCACAAGCTGTTATTACTTTCAGAAGGCGCAAATGATTAGATTTTTGAGTTTCTACAAAGAAAATTATGGTTTCCGAGCCAATTTGAATTTTTTTGCTACCGTTGCCTTGCTCGGTGGAGGTATGCGCTCTCAGAGTGCTCTAGTTAAGAATTGACATCGTCAATTAAAGGCAAGGAGGAATCGGCATTGGCATTAGATTGAATTTCAGACTTTCCTCTAAAACCACTGCGTTGAGCTTGATGAAAACTTGTGACGTCTGCTTTACAATATCAGGTTTTGGCCAGTTTGAGCATAATCAGTTTGCTACTAATGTCTCATCAGGGGCATAGAATGGGCCATAGGCCGCCCATCATATGTTATGGCGAGCCATATGGCCAGGGGCCATACCTAGGTTAAGTTAGTCTAAGTTTGACCTTTGGTAGATTTTCCTTTCCTACCGACGACATTTCTGTTGTTCCTCTGCTATCCCGACTCGCTCTTCCTATGTGCACTCATTTTTACCTCCGCCAAGGATGTTACGTTTTCGTCGGGTTTGTCTTTTTGTTTGTCTGTCACCAAGATAACTCAAAAAGGTATGGACGTATTTTGACTAAATTTACAGGGATTGTTAGGTATGTTAGGTGGAACAGATGATTAACTTTTGGTGAAGATTCGTCGATCTGTTTGTTTGTTCGTTCGTTCATCTGCCTCATTTTTTTTAATGCCATAACTAAAAAGTTATGGAAAAATTTTTATGAAATTTACATGAGTTGTTAGGTATGTGTATCACAAAGAGTAAATGACCAAATTTTTGTGATCTGTTTGTTCGTTCAAAGGCTTGTTGCTGTGTTTGATTCTATGTTTGTTAGCACAATAACTCTAAAAGCTTCAAGTGAATCTTTATGAAACTTACAGGAATTGTTAGTAATGTTAAAAGACATGAATGATTAAATTTTGGTGCAGATCGGTTGATCCGTTTCTATGTTTGTGTTGTGTGTGACAGAGCGATTCTACGATCTCGGATCTTCTTTTTTTTCATTCTTTTGTTTTCTCCACTCGCTGGGCTGGTTGCGTGGGGGTTTGTTAACCTCATGGAGTTTCTCCATTCCTACGTCGCCAGCCTGGTGTGATTTAATAATAATAATGTTTGTAGCAGCATAACTCAAACAGTTATCGAAGTATCTTGAAAAAAAATGCAGAAACGGTTAATACGATTAAAAGGCACAATTGATTAGATTGTGGAGTTGATACAAAAGGAAGCATGGTGTCAGAGCCAATTTGACTATTCATTACCGTTGCCTCACTTGGCGGAGGTATGCGCTCTGAGTGCTCTAGTTCGGTTTGTGCTGTGTCCGGCTCGTGGCGTAAGAAAGGTTAAGAAACAGGAAGGATGTAGCTACAGTGAGGAATGAAGCAAAGTTTCTGGATACCGTATATGTATACATTGATACAAGAGTAATGTACTCTCGAATACCGTATGTAAAATAATGCTAATGTACACTAGTCTCAGAACTGTAGAATGATACTTAAGTACGTTAGGTTAGCTGAGGTGCGTTAGGTGAGCCGAGGTGCGTTAGTTCAACCAAGGTGCATTAGGTCAGCCGAGGTGCGTTGAATCAGCCGTGGTGTGTTGAATCAGCCGTGGTGTGTTAGGTCAGCCGTGGTGTGTTGGGTCAGCAGAGGTGCAATAGGTTAGCCGAGGCGCGTTAGGGTAGTCGAGGTGTGTTAGATCAGCCGAGGTGTGTCAGGTCAGCCGAGGTGCGTTAGGTTAGTCGAGGAGCCTTAGGCTAGTCGAGGAGCGTTAGGTTAGTCGAGGAGCGTTAGGTTAGTCGAGAAGCATTAGGTTAGTCGAGTTGCGTTAGGTCAGCCGAGGTGCGTTAGGTAAGACAAAGCGCGTTTAATTTAGCCAAGGTGCACTAAGTTAACCAAACAGCGTTAGGCTTGCCAAGGTGTGGTAGGTTAACCTTGGGGCGTTAGGTTGACCGAGGAGCGTTAGGTAGACGATGTGCTTTAGGTTAGACGATGTGCTTTAGGTTAGACGATGTGCTTTAGGTTAAACGATGTGCTTTAGGTTAAACGATGTGCTTCAAGTTAACCGAGATGCATTTAGTGTGCTGTGCGATATAACAGAGTTGTGCGTTAGCAGGGGTGCTGTAGGTTAGAAGGAGTGTTTTGCGTTAGAAGGGATGCTTTGTGTTAGAAGGTGTGCTATGCATTAACTGGGGTTTAGTGCGTTAGGAGGGGTGCTTGACTGGACGTTAGCCGCGGTGCTTGACGTTAGCCGGGGTGCTTGACGTTAGCCGGGGTACTTGACGTTAGCCGGGGTGCTTGACGTTAGCGGGGGTGCTTGACGTTAGCCGGGGCGCTTCACGTTGGCCGGGGCGCTGTACGTTGGCCGGGGTGCTGTACGTTGGCCGGGGTGCTGTACGTTGGCCGGGGTGCTGTACGTTGGCCGGGGTGCTGTACGTTGGCCGGGGTGCTGTACGCTAGCCAAGAGGGTGCTGTATCTTGCCGGGGCACGTTTGGTTAGCCGGGGTGCGTTAAGTTAGCCTGGGTGCGTTAAGTTAGCCTGGGTGCGGTAGGTTACCGTGGATGCGTTAAGATTATTTTGGGTGCGTTTGTTAAGTTAGCCTGGTTGTGTTGAGTTAGCCTGGTTGTGTTGAGTTTGCCTGGTTGTGTTGAGTTTGCCTGGTTGTGTTGAGTTTGCCTGGTTGTGTTGAGTTTGCCTGGTTGTGTTGAGTTTGCCTGGTTGTGTTGAGTTTGCCTGGTTGTGTTGAGTTAGCCTGGTTGTGTTGAGTTAGCCTGGCTGTGTTGAGTTAGCCTGGCTGTGTTGAGTTTGCTTGGTTGTGTTGAGTTTGCTTGGTTGTGTTGAGTTTGCTTGGTTGTGTTGAGTTAGCCTGGCTGTGTTGAGTTTGCTTGGTTGTGTTGAGTTTGCTTGGTTGTGTTGAGTTTGCTTGGTTGTGTTGAGTTAGCCTGGCTGTGTTGAGTTAGCCTGGCTGTGTTGAGTTAGCCTGGCTGTGTTGAGTTAGCCTGGCTGTGTTGAGTTAGCCTGGCTGTGTTGAGTTAGCCTGGTTGTGTTGAGTTAGCCTGGCTGTGTTGAGTTTGCCTGGTTGTGTTGAGTTAGCCTGGCTGTGTTGAGTTAGCCTGGCTGTGTTAATTAAGTTAGCCTGGCTGTGTTAATTAAGTTAGCCTGGCTGTGTTAATTAAGTTAGCCTGGCTGTGTTAATTAAGTTAGCCTGGCTGTGTTAATTAAGTTAGCCTGGCTATGTTAAGTTAGCCTGGCTATGTTAAGTTAGCCTGGCTGCGTTGAGGTAGCCTGGGTTTGTTACGTTAGACGTAGTACGTTAGGTTATATGGTGCGCATTAGGCTAGACGCAGTGCATTAGGCTAGAAGAGATGTGTTACGTAGAACGGGCGTTAGCTTTGACAAGATTCATTTTTTATTAAAGCGAAGTTTGTTATAGCATAGGTTCATTACATATCAGAAAAAGAATTATTACTGTGAAAATTCAAGATTTCCTGTTTGTTATCGTATAAGTTTCTTGAAAACTGCCACAATAGCTATTCAAACTAGTAATTATTGTATAATTGTTGTGGAGCCCTGCAATTGCGTTTCATTAAATGGTGAGTTGCTGAAAGGTTAATTTCAGTAGTAAAATGTTAGAAATATGATTAATTAGCATAACTGTTTTGTTTCGCTGCATATATGGGCATAATTTCTTTCTGCAATATTTTTTACTACATTTTCAACCGCATTTGAAAATACAGATGTATGTAATATTGAAATATAGCTATACTGCATACCAAGATTGTCTGATAAGTAGTGGCTCTGTTTCTGTTTTGTTAGGAACTGCTGGCAGCACTAGTCTTGGTTTAGCAGGTACTGCGGCGTTCGGGAGCATTCCCTTTACGGCCTCAAAGCGACCAGCTGGTGCAATGAAAGGTTGTTGCTTCGCTATTGTGGTGAGAAGGGAAAACTAGAAATGAAGCTCATCACTACATTGTAAACGAGCTCTTATTTAATTTGTGATGGAAGGTGTTGCTCGATCAAAAAGTCATAGCAGAATGTAAGTTGTTTATCTCCATGAATGCGCTGGTGTTAGCACTTAGCACTGTTCGTCTTCGCGAATGGGTGCGAAGATTACGAAGCTAGAATACTAGAATTGAGAGATGTCACAGCGAGCTCTTTCTCGCTTCGGTATTGACCAGTTCTCCTAAATCACTTCAGCTCGTTTCTGGCAAAGCTAATCGATTGCTGACAAAGGTCTCACAACTCTGTCAAATTTCAAATTTTTGTATCTGTTGAGCCAGCAACTCACAGTGCTTACATCAATAACTTCCTTGCCACAAACAACTTGCTCTTTGGAGCAACACCTGCTGTACTCGATAACAGTTCGTTGTTTACATGGTAGTGACAGCTTCATTCAAAGGATCCAGTTTTCCGCTCATAAAAATCAACCTCTACGTACTCTTAACTCTTTGTCTCTCATTGAAACCGTAAAAGATATTCATTCGTTATAGTACAGTTTACTCAGTGGTGCTGCCACCAGTTGAAGAAAAAAGGAACAGGAATTACTTTGCATTCAACCCTTGTAGATGAATTATGATTATGGGGAAAAGTTTCTAAACGTGGATTTGTTTCTCTCCAGGAGGGCTCATCTGTCAACACTGGAAATGATAGCAGTTGCATAGCTGTTCTGACATCATCTGGACCAAATTTTCATAGGCCCCCAGTGAACCGTGGCCATGATTGGCCGCGGGGAAACAGAGGTTATCATCACGGTGGTCAACCGCATAATTACAGCGGTTCAGCTACGGGTGTCGGCTATACCCCGCGAAGTCACCCTCCAGGATGGCATCAACCTGCGCCGAGCAATACTCGGCAAGTACCGTCTGGCGTAGGAAAGTCAGGAGACCAAAATTACAGAGGTGCCCGATCTGATGCTCGTGTGCCCAGGAATTATGACTCTGGCTCTAAGGTAAACAGTGATCCTAGCAAGCGTAGTGCCCTTGCTCTACCACAGGACCGATATGGAAATAAAGCTCTAAGTGCGAAAACTAGTGATAAACCCAGTGATAAAAATGTCAGTGCCAGATGGCAACGTTTGCAGAGCTCGGACTCGGAGAGCGATAGTGATTCCGACAGCTCTGCATCCGGCAGCTCTTCTAGTGGGTCTTCCAGTAGCGGTAGTTCAAGCAGTGACTCTGGTTCATCCAGTGAATCTTCCAGTGACAGCGAAGATGAAAAAAAGAAAAATTCTACAAAAAATACTAGTGTGGGTATTCATGATCATAAGGTATCCACTAAACTTCTAAAGGATGCTCACCAAGTAACTGGAAGGAAGGACGGTCACTCTGCTCATATCAAGAAAGAACCTCATGCAGATATTACTAAGAATGAAAAAGTACATACATCTTTAAAATCTGTGGAGCACAGTATGTTGGGCAACAGCTCTCCACCATCTGGAAAAGTCTCAAACTCTGGTCTGTACATCCCTGATAACAGACAAAATACGTATCTAGCCACTGGTACTTCACCAAAATTCAATGATAAAGTTGGCCACGAATATCCACTTCATTCTAACGGCATATCACCTTTGGAAATGCAGAGACCTGGCAATCAGTCGCCCCGCAGACCTGTTGCGCATTCTCCAGCCAGGCGCAGCTCACGCTCACCTGCACCCATAACTTTGCAGGCACCATCCAAGCATGGGTCTCGCTCACCATTTAGGCGTGGCTCCCGATCGCCGCTTAGGCATGGCTCCCGGTCTCTTATCCGACCTAGCTCCCGGTCTCCCATTCGGCGTAGCTCCCGATCTCCCATTCGGCGTATCTCCCGATCTCCCATTCGGCGTAGCTCCCGATCTCCCATTCGGCGTAGCTCCCGATCTCCCATTCGGCGTAGCTCCCGATCTCCCATTCGGCGTAGCTCCCGATCTCCCATTCGGCGTAGCTCCCGATCTCCCATTCGGCGTAGCTCTCGGTCTCCCATTCTACGTAGCTCCCGGTCTCCCATTCTACGTAGCTCCCGGTCTCCCGTCCGACGTAGCTCCCTGTCTTCCATCCGACGTAGCTCACGGTCTCCCATCCGACGTAGCTCCCGGTCTCCCATCCGACGTAGCTCCCGGTCTCCCATCCGACGTAGCTCCCGGTCTCCCATCCGACGTAGCTCCCGGTCTCCCATCCGACGTAGCTCCCGATCTTCCTTTCGACGTGGCTCCCAATCTCCCTTTAGGCGTGTCTCACGATCTCCCTTTAGGCGTGGCTCGCGATCTCCCTTTAGGCGTGGCTCGCGATCTCCCTTTAGGCGTGGTTCACGATCTCCCTTTAGGCGTGGCTCACGATCACCTTTCCGACATGGATCAATGTCTTCTTTGAGACGTACCTCCCGGTCCCCACTTAAGCGAAGTTCTCGGTCTCCATTCAAGCGCAGTTCTGTCTCATCTTTCAAGAAAGGCTCCCGTTCTCCAGTCAAACGTGGTTCTCGCTCCCCTTTCAAGCAAGGTTCTAGGTCTCCATTTAAGCGCAGCTCTCGCTCACCGTACAGGAGAATTTCCAAATCTCCATTTAAACGCAGTACGCGATCACCATTTAGGTTAGGTTCTTACTCACCATTTAGACACAGCTCTCGCTCGCCCTTTAGGCAAGGCTCTCGGTCACCGTTCAGGCGTGGCTCTCTGTCACCAATTAGACGTGGCCCTGGCTCATTCAAGCGTGGTTCGCGTTCACCATTCAAGCGTGGTTCTCGATCGCCGTTCCGGCGTCAGTCTCGCTCACCATTCAAGCAGAGGTCACGCTCACCAGCTAAACGTGGCTCTCTCTCGCCATCCAAACGTGGTTCTCGCTCACCATTCAAGCGTGGCTCTCGCTCGCCATTCAAGCGTGGCTCTCGCTCCCCCTTCAAGCGTGGCTCTCGCTCCCCCTTCAAGCGTGGCTCTCGCTCCCCTTTCAAGCGTGGCTCTCGCTCCCCCTTCAAGCGTGGCTCTCGCTCCCCCTTCAAGCGTGGCTCTCGCTCCCCTTTCAAGCGTGGCTCTCGC
>LQNS02278075.1:6106456-6122041 GCA_001587735.2 Parhyale hawaiensis
CAAGCGTGGCTCTCGCTCCCCCTTCAAGCGTGGCTCTCGCTCCCCCTTCAAGCGTGGCTCTCGCTCCCCCTTCAAGCGTGGCTCTCGCTCCCCCTTCAAGCGTGGCTCTCGCTCCCCCTTCAAGCGTGGCTCTCGCTCTCCCTTCAAGCGTGGCTCTCGCTCTCCCTTCAAGCGTGGCTCTCGCTCTCCCTTCAAGCGCGGCTCGCGCTCACCATTCAAGCGTGGCTCACGTTCACCATTCAAGCGTGGCTCACGTTCACCATTCAAGCGCGGCTCGCGCTCACCATTCAAGCGCGGCTCTCGCTCACCATTCAAGCGTGGCTCACGTTCACCATTCAGGCGTGGCTCTCGTTCACCATTCAGGCGTGGCTCACGTTCACCATTCAGGCGTGGCTCTCGTTCACCATTCAGGCGTGGCTCTCGCTCGCCATTCAGGCGTGGCTCTCACTCGCCATTTAGGCGTGGCTCTCGCTCGCCATTCAGGCATGGCTCTCGCTCGCCGCCTTTCAAGCGTGGCTCTCGTTCGCCGCCATTCAAGCGTGGCGCTCGTTCATCCTTCAGGCGTATCTCACGCTCACCATTCGAGCGAGGCTCTAGGTCACCGTTGAGGCGTGGCTCTCGCCCGCCATTCAAACGTGGCTCTCGTTCACCTTTAAAGCTTTCTTATCGCTCACCACTCAAAACTAGTCTTCGTTCCCCAATAAGACGGGGCTCTCGCTCCCCCGTGAAACGTGGTTCAGGCTCACCATTGATGAAACGTGGTTCTCGCTCGCCCTTGAAACGTGGCTCTCGCTCGCCCTTGAAACGTGGCTCTCGCTCGCCCTTGAAACGTGGCTCTCGCTCGCCCTTGAAACGTGGCTCTCGCTCACCATTCATGCGTAGTTCGCGTTCCCCTTTCAAGCGTCCATCTCGTTCACCCTTGAAGCTAATCCCTCCCTCTCCTCTCAAACGAGTCTCTCACTCTCCATTTAAGAACGTGTCTCGCTCGCCTAAACGTGATAAGCGGTCATCTCAGAGACCCTCATCCAAAGTTGGTGGCCTGCAAACGTCACCGTCTAGTTCAAAGCGTACTTCTCACTCACCTATACAACAAAGTTCCCTGTTGCCGCCAAAAAATAAAAAGTCTCCGTTACCTTATGGCAAAGATATTCTATCACCTCCACAGAAAAATTCTCATTTACGCGCACGTGGCTCACAATCTCCTGTCAAGCGAAGTTCTTTCTCTCCCACTAAGCATAGTTCTCTGGAACGTCATATACCAACAATTGATGGACGTTCTTCAGGGTCATTTAAACGGTCTTCTGTGTCACCTGCTAAGCGGGCCTCGTCCATGGATAAGCGTGAATCGTCTACTTCTGCTCAGCAGAGCAGTTGGCCTTCGACAGAGCATGACTCTTTAGCTCTGTGTTCAAAGCCTTCAGTGAAACGTAGTTCTCGATCACCCCTAAAACGTGGTCGATCGCCCCTAAAACGTGGTCGATCGCCCCCAAAACGTGGTCGATCACCCCCAAAACGTGGGCCATCACCCCCAAAACGTGGGCCATCACCCCCAAAACGTGGGCCATCACCCCCAAAACGTGGGCCTTCACCCATAAAACGTGGGCCATCACCCCTAAAATGTGGACCATCACCGAGCCGTAAATCTCGTGTTGTTGAACGAGGTGCCTTGTCGCCTTTCAGTCGAAGCTCTACTTCTGCAAAGTATGATTTATCTTCACACAGAGTTTCGAAAGGCCATCATGGGAGGCGTTCAAAGTCGCCTATGGGTCCTGCTCTCACAGATCCGGAAAAACACTCCTCCAGATCGCCTAATAGGACTATTCACACGATCCAGAAAGTTGTAAACACTACCGATAAGATCCATTCTCTCGGCCAAAGCACATCTCTGTCAAAACGGAGCTCATCTCCTTTTGCACGTCCGTTGCTTCGCCATGACAAACAATTTACTAAGCCAGACATAGCCAGTTCTCATTATTCACGAACTTCACGTTCTCCGGGTGCTCGCAGTGGCAGATCTGCATCACCAGCTAGCAAATCTCGAGGCCCACCATTGGAAGTTTCCTCCGGTCACCCCCCTCGGTCTCTCTCTAGGCGAGATTCTAAGTCTCCAACAGTAAAACGTCATTCTAGATCTCCACGGCGATTCATCAGTTCACCTAATAAAGGTGCAGAAGGATCTTCGAAATGGAACCGTCAACCATTCCGACGTAGATCGCTGTCACCTGTAAGCCGCCAGTCACAAAAACTTAGAGGTGGTGAACATTCAGTTTTTTCTGTTAGGCGATATTCAAGCCCCGAAGGGACCAGAGATGCTGCATTGCAAAGAGCTAGATCATCTCTCTCTCCTGATCCTCGGGGTCGTACAGAATTTAATCGGCGAACTGATAATTATAATAGTACTCAAGAATTCCATCCTTTTGGAAATCGCCAGTTCGATTTTCAAGCAGAGTGTAAAGGACCCCGAAGGCATGGCTCGCCTACTGTACGTGCCCGGCGGCGATCCTTGTCACCTCTAAGCCGTCGGAGTAATAATGACAGACCATTACAGCCGAGTGCTTTAAGTGGTAAGTTGCCTCCTCCAGTGCACCCGAATGCTCAACCTGCATGGACTTCATTTGATAATCGCGCAGAATCAGGTTGGGGACTACAGGAACGTAACAGCAATATGGAGGCACTCGGTCCTCCACATGCTACGCTGCTCCTGGGTTCTCACCGCGGCCGTGATAGATTTAGTGTCGACTATGGTGGAAGAGGAAGAGGAGGTTTCAGAGATACACCTAATGACTCCATTCGGGGATTCCGGTCAAATTGTCGGAACTTCCAAAATCAACCGGCATTCCCTCATCACAGTAACCAGCGCCACGGTGAAGTACCTGCCTTGAATGAGCGACAGCTTCCACCATTTGGAGGAGACTCGCTATTAGGGGGGTATCCTGGTCCTCCAAATCTGCAATTGAGTATGGTTCCTGGAATGCACGCAAGTGGTGCTGATAAGCGCGGGCATAACATGCCTGGGCCTTTTGCTAGAGGACGTGGACGGCAAGGCTTTTCCAACCGAATGGTTAGCGATGGACACCTGCAAAATCAAGCTGTTCCTCAATTTGAGGCCCCAGGCACCCATGCTCTGCCAGTGTTTCACAGACAATTTTCGCTTGATCAGAGCAATCTGAGCTACCCCTCGGACGTTGGCTGCAGTGCAAACAATCAAGGGCGAGCGCGAAGTGGCAATCGTCCCCGTTCAAATTCTTTTGATCAGCAAGGTCAGATTCATCGACGAGGCTCTTTCAGATATGGCCAAGATAAAGATAATCCTAGGAGAGATGAAGAAGCTTTTGATGGCCAGGACCAGCGAAGACCCAGAGATGTTAATTACCCCGATGCTACTTCTAGAAGAAGAAATGACAGCCATGGCTCAAGATGGGAAAGTGAGTCGAGAACTGACCGTGAGCGTGGTCGACCGAAATCACCATCCAAGCAACTACCTTCAAATGAAAAGGATAATCACTCGCGCTTTGAAGGTAGAGATGGCAGCCTTCAAAGGCAAGGATCAAGGAGTGATAGGAACCTTCATGACGACAGTAAGTCAAACAGACGTGATGGAGTTACCGACTCGAGAAATGATAGGCGTTCTGGAAAACCTGCATGGTCTAGTCCAGATCAACAAAAACCGTCAGCTGGAAAAGACGGGCGACGTTTTGATGAACGCAACTCCACTGCAAATCGAGGTACGGAAAATCCCAACCTTATCCCATTACAGTCAGAGAGCCAAAATATACCTTCAACTGGACGTGTGGTTGATGGTGGTTTTAATAATAAATCTAAAGAAGCTGTCCTTGAAAGTTTTGAAGGCAACTTACCAGCGTCTTCAACTGGTTTTTCTGCTGCACACTCAGACTTACACTATTCAGAACAGGCCGCAGATAAAAATAAAGGACCAAAAACTCCTTCTGGAAGTCCACCCATGGTATCCAATACAAACACTCCCAGTCTCTCACCCTTGACGCCTGTTACTGATGCGGCTGAGGAAAAGTATGCAACTCAAACGTCTGTTGATGTTGTACATGATCTTGGTATTGAGATGCATGTGCCGTTAGATGAGGAACAAGCTTTTGGTAGTTCAGAGATTATTACAGCTCCTCAGGAAAATGAAAAAACTGGTGGTAAAGTGAGCAATGATATAGGCGCTTCAGCTTGTACTAGTGCAGTTAATGACGCTTTTGAAATTCGTAGTGATATAAACAGTGAGAAAGTTGCTAAGGGCTTAGAAAAATCCCAATGCCGCAATGAAGAAAAGGATAGTCGTGATGAAGCTGTTCATCGGGATCATTCGTCGAGAAATGCTCGCAAGTCCCCTCGAGAGGACCGTACTCGCGTACACAGCGTGACTGACAAGGAGACTCGCAGTATGAAGCAAGACAGAAATGGCAACAAAGGTGCTCCTGAACGAGAGGACAGTGGTCTGTGGAAAAATGACCAAATGTATGAGAACAATGATAATCGTGAAATGAAAAATAGGGATCATGATAGAGATAGAAGAAATAGAGGTAATAATGGTCGAGATTCTGAAAATAGGGAAGATAATCGTCGTGATCGGAGGAAAGATGATAACTCTCAATCTGGGGATGGTGACCGGTATCCGANCGTGACTGACAAGGAGACTCGCAATTTGAAGCAAGACAGAAATGGCAACAAAGGTGCTCCTGAACGAGAGGACAGTGGTCTGTGGAAAAATGACCAAATGTATGAGAACAGTGATAATCGTGAAATGAAAAATAGGGATTATGATAGAGATAGAAGAAATAGAGGTAATAATGGTCGAGATTCTGAAAATAGGGAAGATAATTGTCATGATCGGAGGAAAGATGATAACTCTCAATCTGGGGATGGTGACCGGTATCCGAAAAATGACCCTAGTTCTAGGCGAGATTCTAGTCCAGATCTCAGACGTGGCAACCGTCCACAAAAGCAAGACCGTGACTTGGGGCGAATCGATCACGAGCCGAGGAATAACCGTGATCGGGATCGCAACAATTATGGCCGCGGTTCTAGATGGAACGATAGAGATCGCACAATTAGAAGAAATAATGATCAAAACAATGAAAGCAGCGATCGTAGTTATCAACGAAATAACCGGGATTCTAGTAGCAACAGACCTCATGATTCCAGAAAAAGAAATGATCCCGAATCCAGAGGAGATTCCGATCGTAGAAATTACTCTCGTGATAACAAAAATTCCTCTCGGGCTTCAGGTAGGCATGATGCACGTGGACCGCAAGATCGCGATCAGAAATCACGTAGGCAAGGATCTCCTGAGTCGAGAAATGATCGCTCTCCAGGCCGGAAGAATCGCAATGATGGTGGCAGAGAAAAAAATTGGGAGAAAGAAGAGTTATCTAGCAGTGCAAAGAACAAATCTAGGAAGGAGTCCCGGGAACGGGACGGCAAGTCTCTTCATCACGATAAGGAGTTGAGAGATTGTTCTACTAGTAAAGACCGGCACAGCAAAGATGATAGGCGTGCTAAGAAAAACGATGAAAAGGAGGAGAAGTTGGAGCACCGAGAAAAAGATCGGAAAGATAAGGTTCACAAATCACATCGAGCAGAGAACGTGCGGCCCTCAAGTAAACAAGATGCAGGTGACTTTGATGACGAAAACGACTCTACCAAAACAAGTGCAGGAAAACACAAACATGGAAAAAAGAAAAAGCAGCGGTCTGCTGATGATGAAGAACAAAATGCATCATCACCTCACAAGAAATCCGGCGGATCTGCAAAGAAAAAGAAGAAGAAAACCAAACTGGAAGAGCTGCAGCCTGAAGAACAAAAATCGCCAAAGAAGAAAAAGAAGAAGAAGGAAAAGAAGAATAAGAAGAAAGCGAAGAAAAGTAAGAAGCATTCACACAGATCTGATGAAGACTCGGAGGAAGAAACTGTGACTGCCAAGTCTCGCTCTCGAGGTAACTAATACTTTCACATGTACCTACCTATGCTTTACTTTTAATGTGTAATATAATTTTACTTGTAATGCTGTCATGTGGTTTGTGTGCATGACTATACATGTGAAAAAATCATGTGTAAAGTTTAGAACTTCAAATCGTCTTCCATATTCATGGCCAGGACGCAAATCAAATGCACTTCTGATAAACGTTGCTTTGTGTCCCCTCAGGAGGCATAGGGTGAGGTTAGTCTAGGTTCGTCCACCCTATGTTATGGGGAGATGCGACCCCACGGGGTTTGTGTAGGTTGCATCAGCCATTAGCTAGGTCTCTGGGATATCTTTCATGCCCACTTTGCTTCCTTCCGATTTTGTACTCTTCTGTTTCTTAGTTATGCTTTGCCTTCCATTACAGAACACCGTTCTGATTCTTCAGGGGAGGATTTGCGCCACACGCTGAAACGCAAGGTGCTGGAAGAGGGAGAACTGTCTCACGAGGGCTCAGACGATGTCCCCGAAAAGAGCAAGAAACATAAAATACCTCACACTGATGCTGAGGAGCAGGAAGAATATGAACGGGATAGTAAATCTGGCAAAAAGCCCCATCTTGATTCGCACGATATCGCAAAACGCACCATCTTTGTTGTCAAGAATGACTTATCCGACCGACGTTCATCGCCATTGTCTCGCCGTGATGATGCGAACGACTCCGGCCGTGGCGAAGATCATCGTCGAGACGCTCCTCAGCACCTCCACAGTCGTGACTTGGGTGTTGATGGTGAAGATCACAAACATTTCAGCCGAGCTGAGGGCTTCAGTGGTGATCGAGATTTGCTGAAGCCCCCCCGTCATGGTACCGGGGTAGTTCCTCCCCGACACCACCAGGATAACAGTAGAAGGGGAAAGTGGACTGATGGGCGCAAGCGACCGCGGTCGACTGAACTGGGCGCGATGGAAAAGCGACCACGTCTCCCAAATATGGAAATGAAGAAATTTGGTACGTAAATTATGCGTGTGTGTGACTTCGTATACTAANAAGGGGAAAATGGACTGATGGGCGCAAGCGACCGCGGTCGACTGAACTGGGCGCGATGGAAAAGCGACCACGTCTCCCAAATATGGAAATGAAGAAATTTGGTACGTAAATTATGCGTGTGTGATTTCGTATATTAAGTCATTGCATTGAAATTATTTAATAGCAGCAGTATTTTGACTAGCGACAAGTAATTTTTCTTAGTATGCAGAAAAAGCCGATATTGGAGCTTAGTTTTAGGAAGTGAACAAAAATTCGCTGTTGATCGCTACCTTGTTAGGTACTAATTTGAGCACCTGATAATTTTTCAGATGATGCTGCCAACGATAGGATGCCTGTCCACTACCGCCTAGGACCAGTCTCGGGATCACCCAGCACACGCGGAGGCCCTCGTCGCATCAATGCCACCAGTGGCCCCAAGCGGGGTGGCAAAGCAAGAGGATCTGGAGGCCAGTTCAGGAAACGCTAAGCTCTGCCAGCAAAAGCTACCACCGGCTGCGCTGCGCACTGTTATGTCTCCAACGAGCTACACCTCAGCTCTTTAGGTGAGTTGGCCTCTCTTCGTTCGACTTAAGTGGTGATGGTAAACTAGCACTCAGCCTGCTGTGAGTAAGAAGCTTAAGTGGTGTATTAGCTTTCAGTACTACACACCCATGGGAGTAAGGAACCGTCTCAGAATTGAGCAGGTGCGAACTTCAGGAATCGTGATGGCCAGTCTACCAGTTCTCTTAGCCCTGACAGCAAATAAGGTTTTCTCCTCTTTGGTAGTCGCAGTACCTACCATCTATATTAGCAGCAAAAAATTGACCTTCTTAAAGCAACGTTGAAAACTTTGACCGCATAATGTACATGCAAAGTGTCCTAACTAACAAAGCCTTTTATTTATATAAATTTGAGAAATTCTCCGTGTGTTTGCAGCTCTTATTCATTAGTAGCTGGCGACACTCTACTAAGTTCCTGTAGGTACACTGCCTACTCCCCAGAAATTTTATTTGTACAGTAATCACGGCAGTGTATCCCGTCCGACTTACTGCTCAGCTTGTTGGCTATTGATGGTGTGAACCCCCGGAAAGAATTATCTGGGCCACACCGTCTGCTTTTTGGCCAACACAATTAACTTATTTTGGCACTTGCAAAAATAAACTCCTGTAATGTTGTGGAGATGTTTGTGCCTGCTGCGCGGTTACTCATCTTCAGTATTTGCATTGAGGCAATTCACCTGAAAATACTGATTTATGTTCCATGTGAAAGCAAATCTATCGAAAAGCTTCCCACCTCATCTCGTGGAAAATTGTGGAAGTGAGTTACTGCTCATTTATATTGTGGAAATGAGTTAGTTTCAGTTCACTAAAACGGTGCAGGAGAGCTCACCGAAATGGTGGAAGTGAGTTATAAGTCATAAATTTTATGAGTGGTACTAAGTGCAGATATTATCTTGCTATAGGTAGATATATTGTGTGGAAGCTTCTTGAGGAACATGCTCGTCCCATCATTGCTACTGCGCTTCTCTCCAGCAACGTCCTCTGCAGCGGAACATCTTCCCCGCAGCTGCTCATCATATCATCGGACACTACAGCACATCTACTCCCATCTGCAGCTGTTCTTCATTGTTTATACTGCATCATCTGCATCATATTACCTCGCCTCATACCCTCTTCCTAATCCGAACTGCAGCTTAACAGTTCTACTCGCATCTTGCACTTCGGCTGCAGGACATGGAAGCATAGTTTAATGCGCATTCGTGTACTATAGTAGGCATAATTATCTCCCGTATATATAAAATGTATTAGGTTGTAGGAAAAATCTACGCTGTATTTGAACCATGTTATTTTATTGAAAAAGTCGCGAGGACTTTCCCCACAGCTTAATATATCTGCCACAGGATGCTATGGATGCCAATGCATTTAGCTACTGAGCTGGACAGGGTTTCATTTGAGGAATAAAAGTTTCCTGAATAGGTATGTATTCTAGGAATTAAATCTCAAATTTTGAGATTACTTTGAGGCTTGGCTTTCAGAATTCTATTGTGGGGTTAAAGTTAATATTTCACCGTAGCGATACCAGCGGTGTTTGCATAACATCTACTTGAACTCCAAGAAAACTGACCTTAAATATTACTGTACCCTGCTTGAAGCTCCTCATATTGACGGTGCAAGAGTCCATGTTGGTTTATTTATTTTAAATTATTTACTTACAACGGTTTTATTTTTTATGCTATGATAGTTTTTTTTAGCATTATGTATACTAATTTTTGTTGTTGTTGTTGTGGGTGCTGCTCTTAGCTTTAATTTGGCTGTGATATATTTTTATTTAACTATATATAGCTTAATTTTAAGACTAAGAAACCCTCTCCTTCATGGCGGAAATTGAGCCATTCAAAGTGGCCCAGGTTCTGTTTCGAGAGAAACCAACCTGGCACATACCAGTTTGGATTTTTTGCCCCGTACGCAATACCCAAAAAAGACTCTTAATCTCTTACTAAAAACACTCTTCACGGAGCACGTGAGAGACCAACGCGGCGACTCTGTCCATATCTATACTGATCGCTCTAACACGGTAGACAGAGTTGGATGCGCAGCCACTACGACAGGTGAAACTAGAGCGTGCCGGCCATTACCGGAGACCTCGACTTTCACGCCTAGTTGTTTGGCGTGCGCACGGCGTTGCTCCTCTTTGGAGGCAGCGATGAAAGGAACTTTACAATATTCTCCGACTCATTGAGTGTAGTACAAGTCATCCGAGCATACGACAGCATCCACCCTGTCATCACCCGAATAGTAAATGAGATACAGGTACACGAGGATGGAAAGTCAGTGTGTATATTTTGGGTGCCTGGTCATGTTGACGTCGCGGGCAATGAGCTCGCCGACGAGGAGTCGAGGCAGGTGGCCCTGTCGGATCTGCCCGCGGCAAACCGTGCAGTCCCCTGCTGAGACTATTACCCAGTAATAAAGCGAAACCTGCGCGTGCTATGGCAATCCCAATGGCTGGAGCAGAGAAATAATAAACTACGAACAATCAAAGAAATCGTCCGACAGTGGCACTCGTCAAATAGCGACGATCGCCGAATGGACGTCGTACTGTGCCGCCTACGTATTGGGCACACGAGACTCACGACTAACTGCGGATGGGTCGTCCGCAACCTTACTGCGATGACTGCTTCATTCCTCTCACTGTCTGGCGGAGTGTCCCATTTTTCCGACGAGCGGAAGGAATGCTAATGCTATCCGGACCTACATGGTCGGGATGTCAACTCCATCCTCCGAGGAATGCTTTCTGAAGGACCTCGCGGCCAATTTAATAGAAATGCCCTCAAGACTTTTCTTACATGATGTAACCTCTATCATAAACTGTGATGAATTCATTACGATAAATTCTATCATCGACTACGGCTCTGCCCGTTTTTTAGTGAATTACATATACTATATGAAAAATTAATTATATTCTTTCTAGTATTTTATAATTAATAAAATATGATAAATTCCGCGCCCTAGCGGCGCACGAGCCTGTTACTAAACACTGGCAGTGTGCCACGGAAGCGCTAGTAAAGGTTTCTACGGTGCTACTACTACTACGGTGCTACCACCCGTTTAACTTATTTCTACCGGGCGTAAGTTTCTTTAGTATCTGTTTCTCAAGCTTATTGTAATGGAAATATAGATAACCCCTAGTATCCCTGCCCAGTTGTGACTGCGGTATTTTCCGCAGACTTTTATCGATTAACACAGCTGCTCCCAACGGCTCTGCCATTTCGACTCAGTACGCAAAAGCTTGAAGCCCACGCGACGCCTGTGCTAGTAGAAGCTGATTTGTGGCTTGCTACTGTATGAAGGAAAGCGAAAGAAACGTGGGATCAGTTTTCTTTAAGAGTTTGTTGAGCCACTTCTTACTATGTGAGACGATATCCCTGTCAAGGCTCACAATTTCCACGGGTGGTTGCAACACACCCGTTATGAAGCTTTGTATCAGCATTAGCTGGGGCTCAGAGCTGGGTCGCACCACTCCAGTCTGCATATCTAGGGCGCCTGAAGATAGGCTGGTGAACATTTGATACAGACTTGAAGCCTCAGATAATCTTATAATATTATTTGGTTTGGAACTAAGGCAGTGAGGCAAACCTGTAAGTAAACATTGAGTTACTATAATGTAGAACAAGGATGTAGTAAATACTAGTATTTACGCGTAGCTATTATGTGTGTGATGTTGTGTCAATTGTACCTGTTGCTGTGATAATTCTTTAGAATTATGTTCCGTGATATATACTGTACTTATAGTATAGCATGTTATACAACGTACCTGACTCAACTGTGATTTTTTCCACTGAACAGATTTAAATATTTTCAAATACATTATTATATGTTGGAGTTCATTTCGAACGTTCTTGCCTTGCAAAAAGTGACTAGACATACTTACCTACTCTTAAGGCGAGAACACACTATTGAGTATGTGTTCCGCGCATTGACAGATTGATGAAAATATTGACAAAACGAAAAGTGAGTTGAAATCCAATCTATAATTAGGCGGAGTCTCTGAACAATGTGCCACTCACCACAAAGGCTACCCATCAACTAATGGAAAATATTGACGATAGCCTATCTTATTGAAAGTGTCTTCGGTATATTGTCAATCCCCGAAACTGTCAATAAATATAGTATCATGCCGATACCATACGCTATGTATGTTGAACTCTTGAAAACACGCCTTTGAGAGTGCCAAGAAAAGATGTAAAAATGTTTACCGTCAGTTCAGTTTACTCCGCAAGTACCGTTAGTTAACTTTTGGACATTTATATATATCTGGAGTGATTTGTAACTAGCTTGTGGCATTGGCATAAATTTATAATCGTGGTATGTACTTATCTTTAGATGTGTTTATATTGAAGATATTGGGTTGTCCAAAAATTTAGATTTAATCTATCAATAATTAAAGTGTAATAATGACATTGAATGTGCCATATTGTTGCGTGTCTCTTACATGGGCGTGTCACGTGTATGACGAGTGCGCTGTGTTAAAGTTATATACCCAACTCCATTATCTATAATATTGATATCGTTGTTCTCACCTTCCCGATTGCTCACCTCACATTTATTGGTCACTCCTGCTGGCACGACTACTATAGTAGAGTGCAAAGAAAGTTGAGTCATGTCTACCTGGAGTCTTACTATCCCTGTCTGAATATCTTGGGCCTCATCCCTTTGGAGTGACTGTCCGCAGGGGATATTGTACCTGGCCATAGTTCCTGCTGATTAGTTTAGTTTGTAAATTTAGGTAGGTCGTCTATACTTTCTCTTCTGCTGCTGTGTGAGGTGGGTCGCCGATTGTGATGGGTGACTTCTTCAACAGTGCTCCTGCCTGCAGATGTGTGGGGGCCACGTAAGGAGCCCTGAGCATCGGTGTCTTATTTTTCTGTCGTCCTAACATTTCTTTTTTCCTCTTCTCCTTTCTTCTTTTCTCTTTTCCTTCATTTCTTCTTTTCTCCTTTGGTTTCTTCTTTCCTTCCTTTTTTCGTCGACATGAGAGGCTTTGTTTTTGCGGCGAGTTACAATCTAAACCCAGGATCACCTGCGGTATACACCAGACTGTATCTCGCTACTCGAAGACAGTGTCACAATCAGTAACCGCGCACATGTAAAATAACCTCATTTATTTCATTTCGGTTTATCGCAATCGTTTTCTGGTCTACAGTAACCGAAAAAGTTTGTGGTTGCAGCGCAGCTCTGCTTATATTGAATTAACTAATTGGTAGCAAAGACTTTCTATCTTCAGCTTACAATGTCCAGTACCTAGTTGGGAGTTCTTAGTAAGTTAGTAATCTAGACACTACAGTGATCGCCACTCAGCCATGACAGGAACATTGACACTGTGGACGACTAGTTAGGTAGATTAGTGTAACTTCGCATACGACTAGCTAGCTTGGTATAGTCTGGTGTACAACTATTTTGCCTGGTGTATGACTACGAGGGGCGTTTCAAAAGTAATGCGGTGGTAAAATCAGGAATATAGTTTTAAAAAATCATATTTTTTAACTCAAGGTTGAAGAGATGCAAAGTACATAAATAAGGGATGCAAAAACAAGTTGTACCTTTAAAACAAGCAACTTTTTGTGCTCCGGTGTTTATTTTTCTATGTATACACCACCATTCTCAATACACTTGCCTGCGATGAACGAGAGCCTTGATGCCTCGGTTGTAAAATTCAGCGTCTACCGAGGCGGTCAATTTTTCACGGCTTCGATTACGGCATTCTTGTCAGGAAACTCTGCCCACGTAATTCGTTTTTCATAGGTTCGAACAAGTAAAAGTCTGACAGTGCCAGGTCGGGACTATACATACGATGGGTGAGACAGCCCCGTCCAGCCTAACTTTATCACATATTCCGTGACCTTCAAACGATTGTATATGGCTTTGCGTTGTCGTGTTGCAAACGGAATGTTTCCATTTTCTCTGGCCTTACACGGGCACTGGCACCGACACCCAACTCTAAGCGCATTTCATTCACCGTTATCTGCTGATCGCCGCGGATGAGTTGGTCGAGGCGCACTTCATTTTCCTTGGTGGTGGCTGTGCATAGGTGTCCGGAGCGCACTTTGTTACTTGCAGCTCTGTCACCACTCTAAAATCGACGAACCCACATCCTTACTGCGTTGACATCCACTGCATCTGCTTGTTAAACGTTCACGAGGCGCTTGTGAGTATTGTTTGGTTAATTTTTTTCTTCTGCGCGGAGGATTGCAGTGACGCAACTCTGATTCTGTGCTTCTGACGCACGTCCATGACAGGTGCTTTCTTGAAAGCGTCGTGCCTTCAATATCTGAACGGAGAGATATAATTTTCTGGTCATGAGTGCATCAGTTCAATCATCGTAACCATGCAATTTGCAATCCGTTCGGGCGGAATAAATATAGGAGGCATTGCGTTTGGAACGGCCCTCGTAGATAGCCTGCTGTACAGCTGGCTAGCCTGGGGTGTCTCGCAATCACGCCAAGGCCGGGTTACCGCAACCCGAAAAGTGGTTGTGGGAGCGCCATCTAGCGACAAGCAGAGTATGTTCAACGATATTGAAATTCCGTTTCAATTACAATTTTGTCAGTATAAGTTCCAAGTAATGATCTTATTTACACATTGTGGTGTATGGAGTTTATTTGTTGCGTATTTGAATTATTTACTCATTCTGGTGTATGGAGTTTATTTGTTGCGTATTCGAATGAATTTAGTGCTTCTTTTCTTCAAAATGGCTTGGTGGCCTGCATCATTGTAACCTGTGTCTCGGTGGTCATTTGAGCGATGATTGCGACACGAGTTGCGAGTGGCTACACTTGTGACCCAAAAATGCTGATTGCGACACACCCCTGGTGTGCAAGTAACTAGCCTGGTGCGCAACTAGTTAGCCTGGTGTACAACTAGCTAGAGTATGTTTCTGGTATTACGCTTTATTGCGGGTTGATATACAGTATTAATTATTTAAGTTTTAGACACAATACCAAAGGGATGATCAATATTATGCAGGTTTCCACTAAAGTCAATATAGTGATACATTTTCAAGAAGATTGATGATGCAGTAAACACCGTGGTATGTACTTTATATATTTTGACAAAATTTCTAACTTATTGCAGATGTCTAAAATGTTCAGTTCATTTAAGCAAAGCGACTTAGCTATATGCCTTGTACCAACATATCATTCAGAGATTCATAAGAGTCAGAACAATAGGAACATGACATACGTACATGTATGTCTGCCGTACACTATGTGAAAATTGTCGACGCTTTGCACTTTATTTAAAATGATTTTGGATTGTCTATCGTCCATTGAATCAGTTAGCCCTGAAAGCTCAGCAGATGTTATCGACCCAACAGTAATTTGAATGTTCTGCCAGTCTCCTTCAATGTATGCTGAACACTTAACTCTTCAAGATGGACTAAAGGTCGAGGTGGTCTGGAGAAGCAGGGAGCTATGTCATGAGATATGTTTCTTTGACACGTGCGTTATAGACTACTCAGGTAAGCTGTGGCAGCCTCGGCGCTAGACGACGTCGCATAATCGTGCATGAACATCAGCTGACGTTGGCATGCAAGTGGTATCTTCCAACCATGGCGACCAATGCTCGTTCAGAAACCGGCAGTAGGTCTTCGTGGTGATTTTAAAACGGGCACGCGGAATGGCCCTACAATCCTCTCCTTCTCTGCAGTTGTCAGTCTTCGTTGACTCGGTATCTTGTGACGCCTGCAATAAAGCGCGACACGTTGGAAATTGGGTCAAAATACATAAAGTCACATAACTCAGCGTTTACAGCATCAATCTTCTTGAAAATGTATCACTACACTGACTTAAGGGTATACCCGAGTACCTTTTCCGCAGATGTTGCATCTGGCCGCAGTTCCTTCTGGCGAGGTTAGTTTTGGAAAGTTAGGTAGGTTCTTCATTTCCGTTTCTGTTCCGCAAGATGGGCTGTCGATCGGGATAGCGCACCTACTCCGCGGGACTCCTCTCATCTCTCTCGTGTGGAAGGCCGTGAAAGAGGCCGACCATTCGAGTGTCTCCTACTATGCTTTGCGCCTTGTTTCCTGCCCGTAGTAGCGCACGTAGGCCACGCGACAAATTATGTGGTATTTAAATACT
>LQNS02278075.1:6122110-6134602 GCA_001587735.2 Parhyale hawaiensis
GTGGACCTGGGCCTGCAGTATTTGTCTGCAGGATCAAACGCCATCACTAATTTCCTCCATGCGGTCAGAGAGGGTGGTGTTCAAACTCCGCCCTCTTGGAGGCAACTCAACAACAACAACAACTACTCAGGTAAGCTGTGGCGGCCTCGGCGCTAGACGACGACGCATAATCGTGCATGAACATCAGCTGACGTTGGCATGCACGTGGTATCTTCCAACCATGGCGACCAATGCTCATTCAGAAACCGGCAGTAGGTCTTCGTGGTGATTTTAAAACGGGCACGCGAAATGGCCCTACATTCCGCTTCTTCTCTACAGTTGTCAGTCTTCGTTGACTTGGTATCTTGTGACGCCTGCAATAAAGCGTGACAAGTTGGAAATTGGGTCAAAATACATGAAGTCACATAACTCAAGAGTTTACTGCATCAATCTTCTTGAAAATGTATCGCTACACTGACTGAAGGGTATACCCGAGTACCTTTTCCGCAGATGTTGCATCTGGCCGCAGTTCCTGCTGGCGAGGTTAGTTTTGTAAAGTTAGGTAGGGTCTTCATTTCCGTTTCTGTTCCGCGAGGTGGGCTGTCGATCGGGATAGCGCACCTACTCCGCGGGACTTCTCTCATCTCTCTCGTGTGGAAGGCCGTGAAAGAGGCCGACCACTCGAGTGTCTCCTACTCTGCTTTGCGCCTTGTTTCCTGCCCGTAGTAGTGCACGTAGGCCACGCGACAAATTATGTGGTATTTAAATACTACACACTCATCTCTGTTGGAACGCCTGAGTTGCGGCTCGGAGGTTAAACAAAGTTCATAACTAACTAACTACACTGACTGAAGTGAAAACCTTCCCTGTATTGAATATAATTTTTTGTATTGTGTCTTTGAATTTAAATTATGTTTCAAACGATCAACCTGCTATAAAGCGTGACTTGCACTTTAGCTTGGTATTACCTGGTGTACAGCGAGCTAAATTGGTGTAGCCTGGTTTACAATCAATTAGCTTGGTCACCTTGGTGTAGCCTGATGTACAACTAGTTATCTTGGTGTAGCCTGGCATACAAGTGGCCAGCTAGTTGTTGACGCTTTTTTTTCATTTACTTAAATTCAGAAGCACTAAAGGTTTATCAACTTTGGTATTAAAATATTGTTTTTTCCATTAGATGATGGAAGGGAGTTCTCATAGTCGTTGAGTAAGTTGCATTTTTGTGACTTTTGCCCGTATACTCCGTTATTGCGTTGAGTTTCTCTGAGAGACTATATCACACAGTGTTCCGTTTTTCCTTCGAGCAAGCAAGTAAATAAGTTGAATCTGGTTGGCATCGCCCGCAGAGCTTAGTTTACCCGCTGAGAAAGTTGAATATGGGTGGCTTTGTCCGTAGAGTTTCGTTAGTCTAGAAAGCCTAATTTATCTAAATTACTAGGTCATCGCGATTTCATTTTTTGGTTGAATAAGCTACATTTGGGTAACTATAGGTATCTTAGAATTCTGGTAACATGGAAAATCCAAACCTTGCAAATGTTTGCCAAGTTAGGTCATGAACGACCTTACTGTGACCGGCAATGTTATTCTCTCTGAGTAAATGAACAAAACTCTGCTCTTACAAGAGTTTTGTCATAGTACGGTAACTCATGACCTAACTTTTCAGAAATTTGCGACACTGCCCGAATTTAATCGATAAATTTCAGTATTGGTATTCATTTCGTTGAATGTGGTTGTAATATAGGTGGAATTCCGTTCGTGTTAGTATCGTGCATTAATCGAAATAATATAACAAGCGCCAACGTGCAGTTGATATACAGTATTTTACCTTTCACTATGCAAAAAGAATTTTTTACTTTATTTTCAAGATAAGTGTCTAACTTTGAAATATCAATATTAACTAAATGTATGGCTGTGTTGCAAGTATAAACAACACTTGTAAAATAAATATTTAGCCATTTGCCAAGTTTATCATACAATTTGCTTGTTACGAGTTTTTTCACTGGTACCTCAGATTATACAACAAGTTAAAAAACGTCATAAAGAGGAATTAAATACAAGTGAACAGGAATATTTTTCATAAACGTCCAAAACGAAGAAATTATAACCAAAACAATTCAATAAACACTGAAATAAGTGTTCAGTAGTGGTAAACATAACATTCTTATTATTATTAAATCACACTAGACTGGCGACGTGGGAACGGAGAAACTCCATGAGGTTGACAAACCCCCACATAACCAGCCCAGCGAGTGAAGAAAATAAGAAAAAAGAAAGAAATAGAAAATCCGAGATCACAGAATAGCTTTTTGTACAGATCGTTTAAAGCTGCCAATACCCGCACCGGCAAAGACAGAGCCATCATGACCAATCCAAATATCCACCAACGAGGAAAAAACGAACGAGAATATAAAAGAAAAAACGAACGAGAATGCAGGTTTATTTTGAACATGGCAGCCTCCATTTTTCATAGTTTTTATAAGGCGATTATCAACAGACTTTGTCAGGTTTGATATTTTAGATGGTGGAATAGAATCTTCAGCTGTTCCTGCCGCATTCCACAGTCTTAATTTGCTCGAAAACTGCCGACCACCTTCATAGATCTTCCTTTTGATCATTGCCCCGAGGTTCTCAATGGGATTTAAACCGGGGCTATTCGCTGGCCAGATCATTATCGTTTTTGATTTAAATCCTCCAACCGCAAGCCGGTTAGCAGTGTACCGTGCTCGGTGTGAGGGAGCGTTATCGTGCTGAATTACCAATTTGCATCTGCGTGCGATAGTCTGCTCATCAAGCCATGGAATCAAGTTGGCGTCAAGAAACTGGTAGTACCTTTCTGCATTCAGTTTAACTCCTTCTACCACTTCATATGGACCAATAAGGGTGTCACCTACTATCCCGGCCCAAAACTTTACAGCTCCACCACCAAGTTGACGCTTAAGCCGTGTGTGTTGAGGTCGGTCATGAAAGACCCATCCCGACGCCCATCCACCTGGACCATCAAGAGTGGCTCTGCATTCATCAGTAAAAATGACATTGGAGAAATCTTTTTTCATGTTTTCTTGAGCCCATTTGACCCTACTTTCTTTATGAGTTTTTGTTAGAAGCGGTCGTTTAATTGCCTTTTTCACATTCCCTAGCTTCTGCAGAACCTTGCATCTTGTCCTTTTGCTTAGTATTGGGGCTCCAGCGTCTTCAAGTATCGCCTTACTCGTAGAAAGTTGTTTTCTAGCCATAGAAACTTTCAAATGTTGCATATCCCGAGCAGTCAATTCCCTCGTAGAGGCTCTATCCGGAGTTTTCCGGTTGACCTTACCTTCAGTTGCATATAAGCCTTAATTTTTCGGTGATCACTCTGTAATTCCTTGGAAATTCAAGTGTTGTCTTAATAGAAGCCAATAACGAGGTCACTTTGGTCTTTTCTTTACTGCTTAGACCACTTTTCTTGCCCATGTTGACTAGAGAGTGATGTTGCATAATCTGGCGTAACAGCAGAACCCCGTGCGATAAGCAAATGTTGCCAAAACGTGGGAAATGGTTCCGTTTTATTTTTCTCTAATTGTTTTTATAGCTACAACACACCTGTGCACTAACTTACTATCAACTTTTTTTATCTTTGTCACTTTTTTTGAAAAATAAGTAAAAAAAATTGTATTTGCATAATCAAAGGTAACATACTGTATTTATACTAAGGGAACACCATCGTCCATGGGTGCCATGCTTCTTTCGATAAACTATACCCGGTACGTCCCTTTTCTTCCACTGATCGCTTTTGTTATAGAGACAGAGACCTCAGGTAATCAAAATAATAACAGTATACTAGTGTGCCTTGCCGTCAAAGATGACGGCAAATAAATTGTGAAGATACCGGTTCTTCAGGCATGCTCTCATCACTAATTTGCTTATGAAAGTTATGCTGCTACTGTCAACTTAGATGAGCGTTCTGGGCTTCATTTGTGCTGAGCAGTGTAACCCTCGCCTTCCGTCGGTGACATGCCCAAAACGATGATTGCAAGTATCACTCGTATAAATTTCAGCCCCATCCTTGATACCTCTGTCATGAAATATATCTGTCTAAATTTTTTCGTTTCAGCGAAAAGCTGTTTTGTCAAGGGAGAAAAAAATAGTTCTGCAATGAATTCCTGGTGTTTTTTGCCCGTTTTCAAAGTTACGCTGTACCAGAAGAATATCGTACCCTTTACTTGGTTCATCTATTCAATTTACGCGGAACTTAGAGCCCTGAAATTTTCGATGTGGGAAAAGAGTAAAAATCAGGAGGCATGGGAGCGCTAAGAGAAGATGCAGATATCTTCATTGCTTGGATTTCAGCGTTAGTAAAGCGAGAAATACATTTAGGTATGCGGTTATCATACTTTTGTCAGCATCTGCAACCTGGTGTAATACTCGTCCTTGTGTTTTCAACGGAACGTGATGGGATGGCCAAAATCTACCTGTTTTTTTTTTTTTGTGATCTAAAAGATACAAAAATCTACAATTTAATAAAGACCGATGTATTAATGTTTTTTTTTTATTTATTCATTTGTTTATTTATTTGTTTTTCTGTCGATTTTCTGTCACGCTTACAGAAAACAGGAGAAATGTAGCCCAGGTTGGAGTCTGTGGTCATCTTGTCAAACTTCACTGAAAACCAAGTTAAAAAGAAAGTAGGCCAGATTGCAGATGAAGGCAAAGGTTTTTCTGAATGCAGTTCTTTATTCGCAAGCGTTGAATTTCACTCAATGAAGATACCTACAGCTTCTGCATGTACTCTCGTGCATCATGATTTATTCTCCAAAGTTTTTCTTCATCGATGCTTCAGCTGCTTCACTACACAATCAACGGAGCAAACGGTAAGAGTTGTCAGCAGGAGAGTAGACTAGCTACACGAAGATTTCTTGGCTGTAAATAGTTTTTTTCCCAATTGGGTTCTACTTGCAACATAGCAATTTTTCGCTTGAAAAAACTCCCGAGCGACATCGACTGCGAGTTAAAAAAACATTGCTTTTCAGCGTATCACCGAAGGAAAGGTTTGCGTTGTTCAACCTAGCATGCTTATCTGTCATGTTCCATAATTCAAGTTGGTAGTTGCAGTGCATCCTACATATGGAAATTAATAAGAAACTTCTGATCAATGATCACAATTAACAATTAACACCCCAAGTATTGTGCCGGGGCCTCTTGGTGAGTGAAGCTGCGGCTCGCGTCCCGACACGTTGTGGCTGTCGGTAGCGTACGTAGTAGATACGGTACTCTGAGCGATGTGCGAGCTCACCGTCTGCTCATTCATCAGGTTGGGTGTGCGAACGTATGGTATGGCCCCGGCATAAGAAACTAAGAAGCAGAGATGTATTTTTAAGCTATCTGTGCGTCTTTGGAATGTTTTTTTTTTTTTTTTTTGCTTTGAACGCTTTTTTGTTGCTGGATGTCGGATTGTTTTTTTTTTCCGGATTGTGTGGGGGGCGAGAAGGTTTTATGTGCTTTGTGACTAAAGCTGCGTTTTTGTTTCCGGAGCGTTTATTTGCGCTGGTGTAGAATTGGAGGTACATCGTTGAGTTGTATTTTGTGGCTATCGGCTGGATTGTATCTTTTCGGCTATTTTATACCTAACATAAATCCAGATATTTTTTCGTGTTTCCCACCTGTATACCGTACGTCCCTTATTTCAACTACTGCCAAACTATTGCTAATTTTTATTTGAAAATTTAAATCGTTTTTGAATTAAGAAAAATCGAGCCTCGCTGCTTTCATTACTGTTTGTGGGCGCGGTGGTAAACCTAAGAATTCAATAAATATGTGATGAGAAGAATATTTTGTATCGAAGACCAATGACTCGTTTGTCAGGGTGTCTACAAGGTATTGAAACTATTGAAAAGTAATTAAATGTGCAAGGTAATGAAAAAGTAATAAAAAGTAAAGAAATGGAGGGACAGGTAATGAAATGTTTACATTTTTCTGTGTAAACCTGGCAGCTGGGGTTGCTGTTGCCCATCTGTTGCACTTGAGATATTGTGATATTGTTATTTTCCTTCATCCGATCTTTCTGTTTTGGTATTACCTACTGTCTTTGTTCACGTACTATAGTGGCAGTGCAACATGAACAAAGTTTCTGTAAGTTTTTTTAGTTGCAGTCGGACAGTTAGAAAGCTTAACTTAGCTGGTTTTATTTGTGAATGCATTTAATTGTATCTGAGTGTACATGGCCTATATTTGAACTAAAAGACACGCACTAGTAATACTGTATGGACGTGTAATAGGCAAAAACAAATCAAATTTATTAAGAACTAGAGCACTCTGAGAGCGCATACCTCCGCCAAGTGAGCCAACGGTAGCAAAAATTCAAATTGGCTCTGAAACCATAATTTTCCTTGCATAAACTCCAAAATCTGATCATTTGTGCNGAGGAGGGGGGGGGGTTCTATGTTCTTTGTGACTAAAGCTGCGTTTTTGTTTCCGGAGCGTTGATTTGCGCTGGCGTAGAATTGGAGGTAGCTACATCCTTGAAGTTGTATTTTGTGGCTATCGGCTGGATTGTATCTTTTCGACTACGTATTTTATACCTAATATAAATCCCGATATGTTTTCGTGTTTCCCACCTGTATATGTCCCATATTTCAACTACTGCCAAACTATTGCTAATTTTTATTTGAAAATTTAAATCTTTTTTGAAATGAGAAAAAGCGAGCCTCGCTGCTTGCATTACGGTTTGTGGGCGCGGTGGTAAACCTAAGAATTCAATAAATATATGATGAGAAAGAATATTTTGTATCGATGACCAATGACTCGTTTGTCAGGGTGTCTACAAGGTAATGAAACTAATGAAAAGTAATTAAATGTGCAAGGTAATGAAAAAGTAATAAAAAGTAAAATGGAGGGACAGGTAATGAAATGTTTACATTTTTTCTGTATGAACCTGGCAGCTGGGGTTGCTGTTGGCCATCTGTTGCACTTGAGATATTGTTATTTTCCTTCATCCGATCTTTCTGTTTTGGTATTACCTACTGTCTTTGTTCACGTACCATAGTGGCAGTGCAACATGAACAAAGTTTCTGTAAGTTTTTTTAGTTGCAGTCGGACAGTTAGAAAGTTTAACTTAGCTGCTTTTATTTGTGACTGCTTGTAATATGTATCTGATTGTACATGGCCTCTATTTGAACTAAAAGACACGTACTAGTAATACCGTACTGTATGAACGTGTAATAGGCAAAAACAAATCAAATTTTTTTTCAGAAAGGTAATTGAATTTATATATATATAAGATAATGAAAAGTAATGAAATTGAATTCTGAAATTTTAGTAGACACCCTCTTTGTGTTGTGCAAAGTGAAATGTTCCTAACACAGTACGGTAGTTGTCGTATTTCAGTGAATATTCATGCATGCCCATTGGTTATGAGTGTTGTTCGTTTTGTTTCCTATGTTGCAGTGATAACGCTTCCCTTTTTTTTTTAAGTTCTACTCTAGACTACGTTGATAATTTGCTACAATGTATTTATTTATGAAATAAATTGAGCGTTTTGTTTGTTTCGTCTGGAACTGCAAACTTGGAGTGAAACTCTCCAGGGCTGCCTGCAGCTGACGTGCTGGCCCTGGCTAATAAAATGAGGTGTGTTACCGCGGTATTTAAACATAAGAAGCGCTGTCTTCCCACTTGTAATAGCAGCGGTGTGCAGCACTCGCCTGCATATAGGACTCAGTTTGGGACTAGTGCAGTAATCCTCATTTTAAGTACTTCGATTTCCATGAACATATTCTCCGAGTAAATTTCAAGAAAAAATTCTGCAGGTAATTTGGCTGGGAAGAAAAAATGGCGTTGATCTCTACGAAAACATTTACAAGATCTGTTTCTAAGGAAATATATGCAAAGTTTAGTTTCTTACATAGTTGGCTAGGCTCATTGGTTTGAGAGACATGTAGGGTAACTGCACTTGCTATATTGTCTTTCAATTATTAATAACGTTTAGTGTTTAGCTAATGTTTTTCGTTGTGTTAGACTGAGGCGTACGAGAGTCGAGGCGTGTTTATGATGCGGGTCGGTGGGACCTAAACCGGAACGTCATCCCTCGCCTCTCACGTTGACCTCACGACACACTTTCGACCAGATCTTGCTAGCCAATATTGTGATGTCTAAAATTTATAGACTGTAGTTCTCGTACCTCAGAACTATTGGACTTCTGTACAGAATAAATTGACTCCACCTATTTGACCTTATTATCTCGTGGATAGTCTCTCAGTATGGCTGCATACATCTGTCCAGACCTTATTTTTTTATTATTTCCACCTAATATTTGAAATCTAGCGTGTCATATATTGTATTGATGTAAGTAGATAATACCGATAGAAATAAACTAGCTATTGACGCGCAAGAAGCGGTTGCGGTGGAGAAACTGAACAGATGTATTCGTATAGGCAGACTATCAACGACGTGATCAGAATGCTATACTATCGAGTGTATTGTCACACTTGTTTCCTCTAGAAATCTCTGGTTAATGTAACCAAAGCTTTAACCGAGTAGTTGATTGTGAAAACCAAAAGAAGAAATGTCTTATGTAATAGCACACTCAGGGAACTACTTAATGCACAATATGATTCGACAAAGTTAATTTTTAGGGCTAAGAGATGTTGTATGTGTACTGTATTTAGTATGAAAAATTTTCTGCTTTTATCCTTACTATTAACTCACGTTTGATAAACGTTTTTGGTTACATGAACTAGAAATTTCTGGGCGTGTAGCCAATCGCGCTTCCGTCGGATGTGCGAATAGCCCCGCAAAATATTAATATGGTGGTAATCACGATTGCTGTAAAATCCACCTAATATCAAAATAAATACAAGGGTAACGTTAATACTTCTTTCATACAATGCATTCGAAACTGAGTATATAAGTACATCGAGAGTAATATTGACATTACTACGGAAACAACAAAGTTGAATACATTGCATTAGGTGCGTATGTTGTATTAGGGCAGTTTCATTGTCAGAGTTGTATTTCATCTCTTTTCTCTAAGGAGATCATCTACATGCCTTGTTTTAAGGGCGATTACGGTGGATTCACTGGATCACACGACAAGAGCTGAGAATCCCGGGAAATTTATAAGCAGTTCTGACTAACTTGAGAGGAACTAAATGAAATAATTACCCTAAACGTCATATAGTCGTACAAAACTAAAACGTTATGCACAACTTGGGGAAAAAATACTATGCTACCACCCCTTTAATTTTCTGATTGGCTGATTGCAGTAGAAATATGAGCTTTAAGCAGCGGCTGTTTTTTTTTCCGCGAAGTAAAATGAAATTCCTATAAGCTATATAAAACACCTTAGTTCGGCGAACTCGACACATCCAATAATCTATTGGAGCAGGTGGTTACTGTGTCAAATGTCAGGAAAATAGAGCTAGTCTATCACTACCCTAAACGTGTTCAGCCTGCTTCAATTTTCACTTTCATTGTGTTCTTTCCAGTGTTTGTAGCAACGGCTACGTCTGTCAACGTAGCTAATGCAAGTGATGAGACTTAAATGCTAAAGAAGAAGTTTTTTTATAGCTTGTGCTCCTGTTGTAACTGATTCTGAAACCCTTCCTTAAAGGGGCTTCACTCGTTGGCGCCCAACTAGTTGCCAAAGTTTTTGTTTTGAGGAAACCTCGTCCATTGATTGGTTTAATTTAACTCTATAATGTCCTATCCAAGTGAATATTGATGACAACACATTTGAATTCTACTCATGTTGGTCAGCTCTATCGAATGGACTAGAGCCTCCAGGGGTGGACAAAATTTTTCATTCGGGGGCAGGCCACATGGATCTTACAATTAGACGGGTCGGGCCAGCCCTCGATGCATACATATCAAACATAAAAATACATAAAAAATTACTTTAAAAATCTTAAAAATAGCATTTTTGCTGCCGATTTACAATTTTAAAGGAAGTTTTATAATAATTTTGTAAAACCAGTTAACATTCCGAAAATCCGAAATCCTTCAGCGGCCCGCGGGCTGTAGTGACGTCACTAAGAGAAGACCAATAGGGACGTTTTTACCGCCAGTTCGCTTCTTGAATCAGCCTTGTATCTCGATGGCTAAGTTAGCATATTTGAATTGTCTTCCATGAATTGTTATAGGTATGTACAGTGTGCATCTTGTGCTACGGTTTCTTTTCAGAGATGCTCCTTGGATAGAGTGTTACTGACTAGTATTAATGAAGAAAATTCTAATATACTTATAGCGACTCATGATTTTTGTCTACCAATCGTGAGGTCACATGCTTCTGTGACCGTCTTACAAGTCTGTAGTGGGCCTGCCAGGTCAATGTTGTGACGCCATACGAACAAATTGTTACTAGATTCGTTTGACTCGGATATTAGAAAAGTAGGCATTCGTTACAACGAGCGTATTTATGTTACCGAAGAGCAAGAAACGCAGTGCCAGTGTATTCGTTGTAATGTAGGCTGACGCCGTTCGTTATTTTATGAGCTGAATTCGAATAGCGCTCTATCACTGCCTTCAGCAATTTTTTGCAGGAAATGGCTGACCACTAGCCAGTTTGTGACGGTAATTGTGACCTCGAGTCAGATTGTGACTGTAATTTGACTGCTGATCGCTAGCCAAATTGTGACGGTAATATGTGACCATTAGGCAGATTATGACACTAATTGACTGACCTCTAGCAAACTTGTAACCGTACCTAATTTGACCACTAGCCAGAGTGTGACGTTCTCTTGACTGACCACTAGCCAGATTGTGATGGTAATGCTAACTACTAGCCAGATTGTGACGGTAATTTGACTGACCACTAGCCAGATTGTGACGGTAATTTGACCGACCACCAGCCAGATTGTGACTGGAGTTAGACTGACCACTAGCAGTAGTCAAATGGTCCTAGATTTACACACGAGGTTTGTGCAGCAGGCAGATTTTTCACTGCAACGTTAGCCATGCATATCACTTGTGATTGTGACATAGGTAGCGTCTATGCGTATGCCTTGTCGGTCGATTGTTAGCTTCTCCGCGGATACTACATCACAAGTAACTATTAGTAGTGACGCTGCGGCACGAATCCAGCTCATTTGACCAGGGTTTTAATCTCCACTGTGCGCTCTAGTATAAGTTACCGTTGTGTTTTTATCATATTTGCTTTACATATGTATACAGCATTGCTATTTCAGTTAATAACTTAATTTCTGACGTTTTATAGTGGAGATGTTGCGCATATGTTTATTACTATGAGTGTTGCGTGCTTGTTCTTCTAGAGATAGTGCAATGCTATTATTGTGATAAAGTACAGTATTTGCCAAAAAGGTTTATTTTATATTTTAAGTCATTGTTACCTCGCATTCCCCTCAGGAGATATAGGATTCGCCATAGGATAGATTAGTTTAAGTTTGACCATCCTATGTTACGGGGAGCAGCCCCCCCCCCCCCCCAGGGGGACCCTGTAGGTTATCTTAGCCAATAGTCAAGTTTGCGGGACGTCTGTCGCTAATGTCCACTTTGCTTCCTCCCGATTTCATACGCCAACTAATATTAATTTCCTCTGTTCTTCCTCTCCTTTTCCGACTTTCTGTTTCCATGAGCGTTGATATTGTGTGGAAACTTTCTCGTGCATGGATTCTACGTGTCTATCGTTATACTATAATATGTCCCATCTTTCTTCCTCTCTGATATCGCACGTGTTATTTAGCCCGCGCATGGACCGAATCCAGCCTAACATACCCACACGCTGTGAGGCCCGCCTCACAGCGGCCATGTGCGGGTTAAACCAAGATTTAGGGTTCTGAATATAATAAAATATTTTTTACCTTACATTTTATTACACACACTGCGTCGCTTGATCAGGGTTTCGATATTTTTATCGTGATTCAGAAACGGAAGTCGTAGTGCTACGTACAGTGCCTAGACATAGGTATTTGCACAGCTCTATTTTTTTTTATATATTTTGAAAAAATTAGGGACTGCTTTAGGATAATTAATACAGGAAGTTTATATAACATATATATAATAGAATATTTATACAGAACAGTCAAGTGTGCTCTTATAACAAGAAAATTTAACACAAGCAAAAGTAATGAGGGACAAAAGTATTTGACCAAAAATAAATTATGATATTAGTAGGTACTTGGTGGCGTGACCTTTATTGGCAATAACAGCATGGAGACGATTGTTATAGCTGGATTTACCTTGTCACATTCACTTGATAGTATTTTTTCCATCCTTCCATGCAGATAACCTTTAATTCAGTAAGGTTTTCGGGACACCGTTTGTGGACACCAGATTTAAAAAGACGCCACAAATTTTCTATTGGATTAAGGTCCTGTGATTGGCTAGGCCATGGAAGAACATTTGTTTTCTTCTTTTGAAACCATTCTTTCGTTACATTCGCAGTATGTTTGGGGTCGTTGTCTTGTTGGAAGGTCCACCTGCGCCGTCCGTAGAATTTTTTGGCACTTGGAAGCATCTTCTTCTCTAATATCTCCATGTACATGAAACTATTCATCTTGCCATCAATGACATGAAGATCCCTAACAC
>LQNS02278075.1:6141582-6156648 GCA_001587735.2 Parhyale hawaiensis
GTACAAATGCTGTTGATAGTGAACACAGATTATGGCACCTCGTACAAATGCTGTTGATAGTGAACACAGATTATGGCGTCTCGTACAAATGCTATTAATAATGAACACAGATTATGGCGCCTCGTACAAATGCTATTAATAATGAACTCAGATTATGGCACCTCGTACTAATGCTATTGATATTGAGCACACACAGATTATGGCGCCTCGTACGAATGTTAATAATGGTAAATATATTATGCGGTTCCTGATACAAATGGTAGTATATTGACCGTATTTTGGCTCACTAGTCCGTATGCAAATCGTAATGCTAATGATTCCATATTAGGGCGCCTCATACCAAATTAATTTGATGTTGCACATGTTCCTATGCGGTGCTATATGGCTACGAATAGTAGCTATAAATAGTGAAGCGCTTCACACGGTGCGGTGTGCAAATGGCTGTAAGAGTTCACATTGTGCGGTGCCACAACGCACTGTCGTAGGTGTCTCATTGAGCTTACAGTACTTGCACGTTATGCAGTGCTCGTGATGATACATTTACAGTTTATTGTTCGTAACGTCAATGCTACAGTACATACAATAAATTTTCTAGCAACGCATGTGTTTCTGTTCCTATACACTCGCTGAAATTATTTCAGGTAAGTTTCATCGATCGCAAGTGACGCTTGCTGTAGAGTTAAAGGCGTTCGTTCGGTTTTAGGCGGCTTTCAACGTTCCTGGCTACTAGGGGTTGTCCGAAAGAAATAAAGGTGGTAACTGTACAGTGTTTATACGACAACGATATACCAAAAACATATGCAGGTATGCATTGCGGTTGCCTAGCGTTCATGTATTGCAGATTTTGCCCATTGTTAACTCCTGCGTCTTATTCTGTCCAAAACCAAGAACTATTTGGTACTCCCTTCCTCAGACTTCAGTTAATTATCGTTCTTTAGCGTCCCCGTTACACCTCAGCATTAGCTACGATAATTTTAGTATGGTGTTACCATTGACGATGGGTGAAACAACGGACTTCGATAATCATATTACCTTATATTTCATAGATAATAAGGTCTAGTTGGTGTGTACGGATTGAATTACACAGTTACTCGTGCAATGATAAGCAAATATTCGAAGCATTTTTACTGACTGAAAACGTAGTAAGAAATACGAAAAATTCTGGGTAATAAGAGAACTAATAACTGTTTAGTCGAGATGATATTCAATGCGTGCGAATCGATATGGACGCGGATACCCGAGATGCTATTTAATAGTCTCGTACTGTTACTACTTCTGCTTGACTGCTTCATTGTGCTTGACGTACTGAGGAGGTTATGATAAATCTCCACGGACAATAGTCGGATGATGGTACAAGCCTTTAAACTTTAAACCTGAAAGGATTATATGTCAGTAAAAATAACTGTTATAGACAGGTTTCGAAGTACGAAAACGGTAATTAATGACGAAATTTTAAATGAAAGGCTTGCACGTTTTTTTCCTAAGCTACCGAAGAAAGGAAGGACAATGCAAGTGTTGGGTCACATGTTTAGAGTCTGCGCTCCATATTGGTTGATTCTGCCACAATAATCGAAAGTTAAGGATCAAGTCTTCTATAGGTTCAAGGTTACCCTGATACTTTCCCTATAGGTATATGCGTCTGCTGTCCTCGTTGGGAGTTATAAATAGCGCTATATTTACGAGAAATGGAACTTTTCATGAGCGGATTTCGCAGTCGCGTAGGCAAGCTCTTGCTCTATATATCACTGTTTTCTTATTTTATGTCACTTGTTTGCTTGCTAATATATGTTCTTGTATTTTCCTTTTTAGCCAATCAAGAAGGAGACGATCGATCCACTGCAGAGGAGGTAACTACATTTCTACAGTGCCACATGTATGGTGTACAGTCATCTCGTTGTGTAGGGTAAATAGGTCGAGTCAGTTGTAACTACCTTAATTTTACGAGGGAGTTCGCTGACGCTAATGATGTCATGTTATTCCTAGTATAAATGGACTGCGCCGTCTTCTGATTAGCTAAGGAATGTAAATAGTTTTAAATGTAGAGTTAGGGAGATACTAGAGTTTCTGTAAACTCTTTGCATTGTATAGATATCCCTGATCGATATGGGACTATTTTGCGTTGCCGTTTAGGCGCAGTAAGACTGTATTGGAGGTGCTCTTTCGAAGCCATAGAATCGGAAACGCAGCAAAATTTACTATTTCTTTGGGTAAAAATAGGAAAAGTATATGGCTCATTATTTCTAGGAAAAACTTCGGTACAAATCGCTGAGCATAAGAACTGGTCATATAGTTTGCCACACTTTAAAATTGATTAACTTGGTGTACGCTAGCTTGGATTATAGTCGTTAAGGTTGGTTAGAATGTAGCATAGGGCAACAATTTTTTCTCTTTTCCTGTTGCCGCAACTTTAAGAACTGCTAGTAACTCAATTTTGAAGGCTTATTTTAGACATGCCACTAGAAATTCGCTGGCTCGTCAGATCTTTTTTTGACATTCTTAGGAACAGCATTACAGAACTTGTTTGAACATGCTCCCGGTGGGCGGCGTTCTGCAAGAAATGCACTGATAGAATGCCAGAAACAGAACGTGGTTATTTGAAAATGGGATGTGACAGAAGCGGTCTTCGGACTTGGAATCACAATTTGAAACTGACGAAAATGAAACAAATTACTTTCTCCCAGCAGAAGTAAGGTTAGGTTATTACATGAGCTAGTTGAGGTTAAATTGTAAAAAGTATGGTTACGGTAGTTTATTTTAGGTTAAGTCACAAATTGTGAGTTAATTGCAAGGTTAGTTAACAAAGTTGTTAACTGGTTTAATGGAAATAAATTAAAGGAATGTAGATAAGAAGTGAACTGTCGCGAACTGTCAACTTGCACCCAGACATAGGTACCGCACCCATCCCATATGATCCCATATAAAGGAAGGAAGCAACTAAACATTGAAGTTAGTTCAACTACATTTATTTATTACGGTATTTATTTTATTTATTAAATGAGCTAACTTCAGTCAGTACAGTGGGGCACTGAATTTTTGCGTAATTCATTCTAAGAGCACGGGACAAAAGGGATTTATTCGAAATAATTGAAATAATAAGTCATACGAGGTTCATTGTTTTCATCCAAGTCCAATTTTTTTTTGTCCAATGTAAGGTCAACATTTCCTTGACTTTCTAAGAACACCGAATTATGCGAAGTCAATTATGTACGAAGTCGTGTGTTCCCCCTTATGAAAAAAAAAAAAAGAAATTATGTCCCTCTACTGTACCAATTTGAAGATGTTTCTAGTAGTGCTACACTGCTATTCCTACGAATATTAATCTTTATTTGAGACATGGAAAGTCTAAATAGTCGGGGTTCATCAAGCACTCGTTTTCCTATCGCTGTTTACACAATATTTTATGCTAGTAAAGCAATGTAGCGAACGGGTGGCCTCCCAGTCGGTCGCAACTGCAGAACCAGGCTATTCTCTATAGTAGTCTCACTTGCTTGTGATCTGCTACAATCCTGATAATGCCTTACTCGAAATAACCGTTTCTCAAATCGGGGAACTTGCCAAGTATTAGAATAGGTACTCGTCTCAAGTGGATTTCTCTCATTCAAACGTTTTGGCTGTAACATGCGCGTACTGCTTTGAGCGCGCCTCTGCCAGAACCGCCCCCCTCTCGCCTCCTTCGTTGTTTGAACGTTCCTATAGTCGATCTTAATCCAGGTAAATATATTAGCCCACTAACTTTTAGAGAATTACTGATATTCCGAAAACGGATCGCTGTTGTATCGTTCACCCCTCGGCTACGGGGGGAAAATCCTTAATGTAATAATATTGCTCGTATCGCTAGTTAAAGTTCTCCATACTGCATAATATAATAATAATAATAATTATCCAAGCGAAAAGTCAGATAGGTTGAGAGCCCCTTCTCCTTAGAATTCTCTCGTGTTTCACATTAACGATGGTCATAATGCGACATAAGCGAAGACTGCCGAACGGTTATGTGGAATTCCCTGCGATGGTAAATTACCCTGTTGAACTTTACTACGGTCAAGTGTAAAGGAAAACGTATTTCTTGCACTGGGTGATTTGTTGTGACCGCGATTTCCCAGCCCCCAACTGACGTGGGAATTTTACGGAGTTTGAAGGGGTTGCGAAAGCCAATATTGAAGGAACGATCCTTTCGGTGTTTGGGTGCGTCTTCAATGAAGAGGGTAACTGACACTTGACCGTTTATGTGGCCACCGGTACCTCTATTTTCAAGTATTTTGTAGGCCGCAGTGGATTTTTTTTCTCTTGGATAACTTTGTTCATGTCTGTTTAGTAAAAAGTTCGTCTAAAGTGTGTATACATACTCTTGGTATAGTAACGAAAAGCTTATGGCATTTGGGAGGTAAGAAAATTTTCTGCTCTTCTGGAGAACTTATAGTTCTTAAACCAAGCAAATGAAAAGATTATTAAGTTTAGTTAGTTTATAAAATGTTCAAAAAGCGCTGCCGAATTTTGTTCCTTCATTTATTTCGCTGAACATCTTGTGTGAGGCTTTGCTTCTGCTGAGGTGCTGCGTGAGATGATCCTACAGAACACGAGCGCTTTCTTTTCGCGTGTCTTATTTTTTGCTATCAAAATTTTGTAAGAACGTTATAATTTACATCAACTTGCACCTTATCAATCCTGATTTCCTTATATTTGTTTTATGTCTTGACGACTATTCTTCCCAAGACGACCCTAGTTCTTAAACAGCTAAAGAAAACCCTGCATCAAGTGTTTAGATACGGTACTTTCACAATGTCCGGTACTTAAGACTCCTTTTTTTTTATTTTTTTTTTTAGTAACGCTTGCAGTTCGTGCTTAACAGTTTCACAAATGGCCAGTGCTTTTTTTTATCGCGAGTGTTTGTCTCACAATTAAATAGTGAAGGTACGCTGATTGGATAGCTCTTGTTCTCTTTCTGCCTGATATTGCTTGCGCTTTGTCACACCCGTGCCCTTTTAGCCTTTACGCTAACGTCTGTCGCTATTGATTTAATTCTTAAGATATTGGTATAGATTTTTTTAAATTCTGAAAATCTCTTTTAAACAGTGAAGGGGTTTTAGATAGCCGATCCTTTTACTAGTATTGCCAGTTCTATTTAGTTTTGAGTTAAAGTGCAAAAGAGTTATGCTCACCGAAAAGAATATTTTCCTTGAGAACATAAATGATACTATAGCAAAAGAACGAGAAGAGTTCGCTGCGCCGAATATGGTAAACTGTTGCGCTTTGATGCCTGTTGAGTTGCCCAACACTCTTGAGGCAAGCCACGAAATGTTGCTTTATTTGCGGTGCGGTAGATACGGTTTAAGCCCATAAGGCCCAGCGTATTTCATTAATGTCAAGTCAAATGATGCTGTTATGCATTCTTATATAACTTATATGAACTATCCTCTGATAATCTCTTCCTGTTATGAAAATTGCTTGTTATGATATATTTCATTATTTAATTGGTTGATACTGAACGAAATACTTTGTTGAATCGCCAAGTACCAGCTACAATGGGAAGTAAGTTAATAACTAAATAAGTGATGACATTTTGCTGGTGAAGCTGACTTCTAAGTTGGTGTTGCTAGAGTTAACATGGAAGAGGTAGCTGGGTGCCACATATGGTGCACTGTGTGGTCTTTGAAAAGCGTCCCGATTACCATCATCCTATTGATCGACACGGCGGCAAGCGACCGTTTAGTCACGTTCAAGTAGGCCAGTTCCTGCGCAGATTAATGCTTGATCGCAGTAGGAAAATTATTAGCACTTAACCTATGTGTACCAGATACGGTGAGCGGTATCATATAAAATCAGATAATGGCCTCAAAATTTCCGATTCAGATGTAGATACTAAAGTATCTGCGACAAGTCGCCGCTACAGCACAAGCAAAGTATGCCTTTGTCTATATTATGGTACGTGTGGCCAATTCTCAGAACCCTCACCATACCAACCCTTACGCCCTGGGGTCTACGGATAGGGAGTGTGTTGTATCTAGGTTCCAGATTGAATCCTCGTTCGCAGTTAACTTGCCAGATGAAAGTAAGCGCGAAAGGATGCCTAACTTTGTCACAAAGAAATGAGAATCATGAAAACAGCATTAAATTCTGAACGGAGGTATATAATCTCGTCTTGCTTTGCATTGTATTTTCAGTGCGTGCGGGTATTATGAATAGGGCTACCCTATGTTGATTATTTGGTTTTATTGCAATATTGACATGTTGATTCCGTCAAGTGCAGTGATACGTGCATGTACAATTCGAACCATGTTTTGTAATCTAATTATAATTACTTTGTTGCATTTTGTCTGTCTCAAGGAAGGCAATTACTTTAATACGATTCAAAATATCAGTCCATGTTAAAACGATCATTCACGTGCATTTGTATATTCATTTACCTGTAGTGTTATGTTCCCATATTTGTATAGTAAATGATGGTAGTCCTATACGGTTAATATGTGCATATCGTAATACTTCTTCGGTTCTAGTTCGATGAAAATCATCACTGCATTGCTAATGTCGTCTTTTCGATTTATTTATATATTTTAGCCCATGCAATATATGCTTAGCGGCAATTGTCAGCCCCTAGTAACTTCACAAACTGTATTTTGTATAGCTAAATAAATGCCATTTTAGAATATGTTCTAGTGGTATGTATATATCCTGTTCCCTATCCTTAAATTCGCTAATGTATATGTACTGTTCAAGAACTTGCCCTCATAAATATAGTGGAACAGTCTGATCTATTTGTGTTATGAATATCCTTTGCGGTTGTTCTTTCAAAACTTAGCACTGCGATAGTTATCCTCTGAAACTCACTGCACATGAGAGTTGAAACACGAGAACGTTTCTTCCTGCACTCGTTGCCGGAACGAGGGCGCTTATCAAAGCCAAGGTACTTATATCGAATGCCCGGAACTCAAAATCTGCGACCTTAATAGAACCCTGTACACCTGTATCAAACAATTTTAAGTTCCGTGAGGGGGGCCGCCGAATTGTGGTAAGCGACTCCTTCCATGGGGCTCCTACATGCTCCTGTGGGCAGGGCCACGGAAGAGACCCTCCGCACGAATGCTTCTTTTTTGTCTTTTTCTCTTATCATCTTTCGCCTCTTGAGATGCTTCGCGCCTGATTTTCCCGCCAGTAGTAGCGCACTGAGCCAGCTTATACCATATATGGCAGAGGAGTGCCGACGTCGAGATGGGGTATTCCTACTCGACCCTCCTAGTCGACCAGCATCACTGTACGGATCGCCCTTTGGCAGATACGTTTGTTAAACTAATGATGCATTGACAACTAGAGCACTCTGAAAGCGCATACGCCCTCAAGGGTATATTCTGGCGGGCCCTTGCCCTGCCACAGTATATTTAGGCCTCACAAACCCAAGGGTCTCTAGTGCCTTCTCCGCAGGGGATGTTGCAGTTCGCCGCTTTTCCTGCTGACGAGGTTAGTTTTCTGAAGTTGGGAGGCTCCCAATACTTCCCCTTCTGTTTCGGGAGGTGGGCTGCCGATCGAGGTGGCTGACCTATTCCCGCTAGACTTCTACCTTCTTGTTTTTGTTTCCTTCCCCTGCGCGGCGTAGCTGAGCGAAAGCGTTCAGCCGTCTCCGAGGGTTGGAGATCCGCTACTTGCGCCTGTTTCCTGTCTGTGGCTCACTGACCACTTAGAATCTGAGGCCTACTGGCAGAAAAGCCGAGACAAAAATCGTTGATAATTTGAACTGGACCTACTTTGCGCCTCAGTGGCGCACGAGGCTGTGTTTAACCACAGGAAGAGTTCGGCACGATATAGACATTGTGTCCCTGATCCGCTAATAAAATTTTGTGCTACTACTACTACTACTACTACTACTACTACTACTGAGAGTGCATCCCTCCGCCAAGCTGGCAACGGTAGCGAAAAAGTCAAAGCGGTTCTGAAACCATGCTTTTCTTTTTATCCATACCAAAATCTCGTTATTTGTTCCTTTCTACAGTATTAACAGTTCCAGTAATTTTCTTGAAGATCCATTCATTACTTTTCGAGTTACGCTGCTAACAAATATTCTGACTAACATTAGTCAGACACTCAAACAGACCAACCAATCATTACCAAAATTTAGTCATTTATGTATTTTAACATTACTAACAACTCCTGTAATTTTCATGTAGATCCATTTTTAACTGTTTGAGTGATTGTGCTAACCAGCATAAAATAAACAGCGACAAACAGATCATCGCAAAAAATTTGTGATCATTCACTCTTCGTCATTTACCTAACAAGTTAACCACTCATGTAAATTTCATAAAAATCCGTCCATAACTTTTTGAGTTATCTTGGTAACAGACTGACCAACGACGAAAACATCATCTCCTATGCGGAGGTAACAAACCTCAACATGTTACGAGACTACCAGTGCTATAAACGAAGGAGGTAGTAATGAGAACCTCCTTGTTAACCGAGGCCTCCGAGATGTAGAGATGTGTCTAGGGGGCCTTGTGTTAACCCATTAACTGCGGCATGTGAATCTTGAATTCCGTATCAGGAATGGATAGTTCCGTCATTCGTAGATAATGAGTTAATATAAAAATTACAATAAATCAGGAGATTTCGTGCCCACTTGCTTCCGTCCCGATTTCATACTCCTACTTGCTCATACTTTATTCTGTTCTTCCTCTTCTTTCCCGACTTGCTGTTCCCATGCGCGTTGTTCCTATGTGGGAACACCTTCGTGCATGGATTCCCCGTTTCTCTCGGCATACTATATGTTCCTTGCTCTTTCCTCTGTGATATCGTTCTGCTCGGAAACGGAGGCTCAAACTTTCTAACTATAGGCCTAACTGACTAAATCAATAGAGAACAGATGCTTTCATGTGCGTGAACTTTGTCTTTACCGTCCAGGTGAAAAAAAGACGCTTGACTCCAGCTTATTTTACACATTTATTCACATAGTATATGTAGTAGACAGTGACAGGTAATACCTTCGAATAACTCTAGTATGCTACTAGTGCACCTAGCAGTCGAAGAATGACTGTAAATAATCTGCTCGGACACCCTTTTATACTCAGTTAATGGGTCGTGATCTGCTGTGGAGAATACCCTGCATCTGCCTGATTTCCGACTGAAAATAGGAATAGCGGCTAGATCATAAGGAAAATAACAAACATGCTTTCGCTTAAGTAAAATAACTGTAGTCATAATAGGCCACGTGTTTATACCGTATTTATCCAGGGTATAGATAAATAACACTGATTTTAGTAGAAGCCGATCCTTCAAGCACGACTGCTAGTTGCCCAAAATAGTTGAAGTACTTTACTAGCGGGACCCGTGACCATTCCACGGCTGTATATTTTTTCTTATCTACGTGCAATGAATCTAGGAAACTCTCTTATACACCATTTCGTTAAAACCTGCTAACCTTGTTTGACCTATGCAGTAATAATAAATCAACTCCTATAGAGATTTGAAGAGGCAAACATCGAAGAAAATACTTTGAAACTCAAAAGTTAATATGGCAAAATTATCGTACGGCATACCTATTACTATGGCTATTGGAACGTCTAATAATGGCGCTTCATTCTGTTTTTCTTTCTCGAGCTTCTGATGATTCTCTGTGTGAACACCTTCGTGCGTAGGTTCCACGGTATATGGACATACTGCACGTTCCTTGTACCTGTCAGTAGCTTCAGGATCAAACAGTATCAAGCTGTGATGACTGCATCACTGATTTACCTCTCTCAGGGCGAGTTCACACGTCCTTCATCGTAACGCGTTCAATGACGAAAATGAACACGAGCTGTGCGTCAACTTTTTCTGTCGCTGTCCTAGAAGTGTCCTTCATTCAAATGAATTCAGTTATGATATAGTTTCTTTACATTTTCGCTCATATTTCACGTCGATTTGACATCACATACGTATCCCATAATCTTATAGCCTGATTTTGATAGGAACGGTCCATTTCCAAAATAATTATAGCCTGATAATCCGATAGAAGAGAAATTATCATGGCTTCCGAATCATAAATGGCGCCCGTGTTCTTATAACATCTTCATGTTTTCTAATTTTCTTGTCTTAAGCGTGAGTACAGCGATTCTGATCATTAAAGTGACGATAAAAAGACATTTTTGTCACCTTTTTCATGATTTAATAACGCTATAGATGATAAATTCAGTATATATAGGTTCTGTTTACTGAACTTGAATGACGCGACGCGTTCAAAAAAAGGGACATGCTTCATCCTACAGTCTCAGGCGTTTGCTGCAGCTGCTTCTCATATCAACGCGCCGCGTCCACCAGTTTGAGTGAGCGCGTTACGATGAGGGACGTGTGAACACAGCTTTAGTAATTAAACCTCTAAAGTTGGCGTTATTAGTCCGTGGAAAAAATATTTTTACTAGGCGAGGCAATTAATAGCCTTGCATGAGCGTAAATAGCTTAAATTCGAGTAATTTTTTTTTCAATTTCAGAGAATATTTTGACTTCTCTCGTATATTCAGGTTGGGTATATCAAACACAATCCCCACCTGCGTGCTACCTGAGTGGGTCCCAGTATTAATGACATTTATCAAAAGACTACTAAAAGGATGTGAGCTGCAATCTTCTTTTATTTTCAGCGCAGTGCAAATTTCATTAAATTGTCAATGGCTTCAATATGTCATTCTTCTTCTTCTGGTACTCGGAAAGTGCCTCTTACATAAGGAAAACCTGTTTTGATAAGGAGGGGATGTTAGACTTGTCGTCTCGTGTATAATAATTCAAAAAACGCGCTACTGATTCAATAAAATTATTCTGTCTGCGTAGAAGATAACGAAGTGCCATTCATTGCGTTAAAGGTTTATCGATCAACATGGTCAAGCTATCTGAAATGCTGTTGTTGCGCCTTTAACTTATGAGAAAATATCAGGCTCTGCATCAGAGGGTCCATTAATTTAGGCGGAAAGGACAACGCGAACAAGAGAAGAAAAGATTGGCTGCCCTCTTGTAGGCATTCAAATTATTGAGTTCGTTCAATGCATTTTAAGACGCCTAAATTGTTGCATAGACCAACCGAATTACAGTATTGGTTTTAACAGTTCGGGCATCCACTTAAAAATCAGGCAATAATTTAATTTTTCGGATATAGCAAAAAGTCAGCTGTTTGAAGCACCTGAGTCGTCTTGTACTCTAATTGTATGAAAAACGAGATAACGTGCCTACTGAAGTTGTGCTATGACTCAAAGAGCACTCGTTACGGGCGCTAGTGTATGCTGCTATCGATCACGAAAAAATGCAAATTACTGTATTTAAACGAGCCATTTTTTCGGCGTATATTTTTCCCTCGTCAACGGTACCCTTGTATTGCTCTCAATTTCTGCTCGCATTTTTCACCTACATAGCCTATAGGAAATTCCAATACTAACACTAACTTTTGATATGGTGAAGTGCCATGCAGAGTTTGATGAGGAAAATACAGTAGCATTTACTCTGCGTTATAAATCATAATAACCTTAACAAGTGAATATCTCCACTCCGTAACCTTAAAAAATACACAAAATTGCACAGTTTTCTAGACGGACTACTGAAGATGTATGCCAGAATTTCATAGAATGAAACGACACGCTGTTATACAGTATTGCTAATAATTACCACGAGTAACATCACTGCTGATTTAGCCGATACTAGCCTGAATTTGAGACTACAACAGGTTATACTATATTATATCAACGACATAGTACACTTTAAATGATAGGGTTTAGTATTGCCGGCGGCATTTCCTATACTGAAGAAACTATATATAATATACGTGAAGAACACTTACAACATCTTATGCCATATTATAACGTAATGTGTCATCGATTGGCATAGCAAAATCGAGTTAGATATAAAATCACTGGGTGTGACTTCTCCTGTGCATCAGACATGAGCGTTTGTTTCGCCAAACTGAGTAGAGTTCTAGACGTTAAAATCTGATCGATTACCTTAAAGACGGCTAAGAGTTTTATCCTAATTTGTAAAATAGAGTTAGTGACCGTCACAAGCGTTTTCGGGTTGCTGTTGACACCAACACAATTTAAAGGGGCGAAGGCAACGCTTCTTCCAGAAGCTCCGGATAAGTCAAGCCTCGTCACCTATACGCTAAGCTTAACTCGACTTTGCGACGTCATTCGCTGACGCCTCTTCTTCCTTACTTACTAATACGTTGTATCAGTATTCTTTTACGCTGACCATAGAACTGACTTTGGAGCTATAACATTACAGAGTTCACAGGTGAAGTGAAGACGTACTAAACTCGGGCTGTCAGTCTCGTGTTAGCAGCGCCATATCGCTATAAAATGTTTTCCCGTGGCGATAGAAGTCTAGTAAACCTATCAGATGGACTTAAAATTATGACTGAATTACTCTGAAAATTGATCGCACTAAAAAGAAAAATTAAATTTTCTTATACGGATGTTGTGTCCAGCACATTAAGGGCACAGCATCCTATTGTATGAATACCTTCCTACGGGGAGAAATACATGATTTTGATTTTATTTGATTTGGGCATTATCTCTTAATAACATGCTACCATCATGGCAAGAGAGACTTAGCAGTTGGCCTGAAGATTTACATTCCTAGATGACCGGAGTTACATTCTAAGAAAAGCTGGTTTGCTTTAGTATAGAGAATCTATTTAACACTGAATTAACAGGAAATAAATTTTCCATTTTACAGTACTAACCTTGTGACTGACATACTGTAATGAAACCAGCTTTTTCAAACTAGAAAAAAGATCCATAACTATGATGGCTTATATATCCTTATACGCTGTCTCTGATCGGATATTTCTTTAGTTGTAGTGGGTTACGGCATGTTCTCTTACATAATTTAGTTAGTCAAAGAACGTGTTGCGCCCGTACAAACAGCAGAAAAGTGTAAGTTTCCCAAGATCCAATTGACTTACAATATGACGTGAAGTCTGCAGCTTTATTTGTGACATTTGCTAAGCCAACTGGCGTCGCCGCAAATATTTTACTGAATCATTTGGTAGGGACGCCGTTTGTGCTTGGTGTATGGAGGTAAGGTTATTTAACACTCACACATAAAACGTGACTTGCGCCTCCTGACACAAGCACCGCGGGTGACGTCAGCCAATCAGCACTGCAAGCCCTTTGGCGTGGGGAGTAATGGGGAACAAATCGGAACTATTGATTGGCTGCGTTGACCTATGAAGTGACTGGCGTTACCTGACATACTTGGTTGCGTGATGCCCAATGCAGATGAGCAGCAAAAATTGCCAAGACTGGCGTTTTGCCAAAAAATGCTCAACCAGACTCGGTGAAAAAGTTGCCTAAAGAGTGAATTCAGCGAGATTGATCTAATCCAATCTTCTTCGTCTCCTTTGAGCAAAGCTCCATGTAGTTCAGTTTTCCCTGTTATCCATTCACTGCTAAGGTATGTAACGACTGCGTTTTTCTTAAAACTTTACTTTAAATGGTTGCGAATCCCAGGGTAGTGTCAAAAGTATGAAATTTATTTATTTATTTAACATTTATTTCTCCACAGGCGGGAGGTGTTCTTGGATTATTATATTACAGCTTACATTAAAAAAAATTGTGTGTACATTAATTTGTTAGAAATATTACAGCTATACATTCACAACCTAATCTANACAAACATGTAAATTTGAAATTATGTATTTATATCTCATAATATGACGGCTTTCATCAAGTGGATTATTATTTCCGTCAAAGGGCGATCCGCACAGTGATACTAATCGGCCAGGAGGCGCAATTGGGAATGTCCTATCTCGACATCGGCTCTACTCCGCCATAACAAACAAAACAAATATCATTTATTATCTCGTATACAGAGTACAATGGATACACCTATCGAGGTTTTCTTTTTGCCTTAATTCTAGAATTTTGAAGATCCAGTAGTGTGAAGAGCAGGAGAAGCAGTCCGTNCTCATCGTGCATCGCCTGGCCTCTCGATGCTGGAGTGCTCCACGCAGTGTAAATCCGTAGCGTGCCGTCCGGGGAATCGAACCCGGGCCTCCGTTGATGCGATGCCGAACCGTTGTCACTTCACCACCATAGACATGTAGTAGAAGTTGGCACAGTGCACCACCACTGGCAGGAGAAGGGTGCAAAGAATAGAGATAGATTCTCGAGTGGACGGCCCCTTTCATGGCCTATCACACGAGAGAGACTAGAGGTGCCCCGCGTACGAGATCAGTTACCTCGATCAACGGTTCACCCCACGGAACAGAGAGGGGGATGAATAGGTAGAGAACCTACGTAACTGAACAGAACTAACCATTTCAGCAGGAACGGCAGCCAGCTGCAACATCCCCAGCGGAGCAGGCACTCAGGACAGCCCTCGATCGCTCGAGGAAACAGTCCTAAGACGCGCCAATGTACACAGTGCCATTCGGATTATGGAGGGGTAAGGGACCCTGAACAAATCTGTGCAGGTACACAGGGCATCCGTCTTAAAGCTAAAATACAAATTTCAGATACACGGAGCACAAAATTCTAATCGTGAAGGCCCAGAATACAAAATAAAGAACATATTTAAAAAAAGAAATAGGGATAGTTCAATTTGTATGATGTATCTAGGCTACAACGATTGTAGCCAGCAGAAACGTACATGTCAAAGTTTCGTTTATAAGCTTCAAGATCGTTCAAAACACTCAATCACTAGGTACTATGTATATGGAATAAAAGTTAGGCGCATAAACGAGCAATATTTACAATACTAGTTTACCCTTGCGTGAAGAATTCACGCAATAACTTATACGTTTGCCTAATGCCTCTAGGCCGGTGCGGAATCTCCTCTTCTCTTATATTTGCTTCTTAATTTTCTTCTTTTCTTCATTGATCCTTTGTCGTGCTGTAATCCTTAGGTCTTCTATATAGACAGGCAGAAGTAACATCTTGAGTAAAACACTTCAACAAACTTAAACAAAATAGCAGCTTATATCAATGTGTGCGGTCCGTAGCAAATATACCGTTGATACCGTCTTTCCACCTCAAATATCTGTTTCATTTGAGGTGCTCAAATTTTGACCTATGAAGAGAAAACTGCTTCGTCAGAGGAAAACTGTATGCTAAAAGAAATAATTGT